>JAOVVG010000001.1:9512740-9526162 GCA_028566375.1 Leptodoras nelsoni
TATTGAAATGCGATTAAAATGTGATTAATTTCGATTAATTAATTACAAAGCTTCTAATTAATTAGATTTTTTTTTTTATCGAGTCCCACCCCTAATATTTATATATGAGGTGTTATCTTATGAGTGAGGTTGAACACTGGCCAGAATTCAGTGTTAGAGTTTGAATGAGGCATGATAGTGGGTGCCAGTGTGAGTTGTGTTCTCCTGGCATGAGTCGGGTCTGCCGGTCCGCATAAACACATCATTGATCAGTACCCGCTACGTATCACTGCTTGGTGGCCATTTGAAGCCCATCATGGACTTTTGTACCCCCACAATGATGGGATATTCCAGCAGGATAGTTCACCATGCTGTTGGACCAAGTTGTCCAGAAATGGTTCCAGGATCATTCTGGAGAGCTCCGACGAATTGTGTTGCCTGCATGTTTGTCTGACATGAGCCCAGTTGAACCTTTATGGGATGTGATGGCTCAACATCCCTCCAAACATCTTCCTTCCACATATAGAATTGTAATTTAGGATTTTCACATATGAGCATTTCAAGGGTGTACCATGACTATAAGAATACCAGCAAAACCTCGAACTTATAACAGCAGAGAGGCTCTAAAAAGACTCTGGGTGAACGTGACAAGCCTCGGCTGGCAAGAATCATTTCACGCAATAGGTGTGCAACACTGCTTCGAGTAACATCGGAATTCAATGCTGAGGCCTCAACAAACACCAGTTTTTCTGGTACTTCAGTTTTTTTATATATATATATATATATATATGGCACCTCGTACACTAATATGCGTTGTTGTTTTTTTTTTGGGATAAAATTCAGTATTTTTGTCTCTCATCCTAACATGATTTCTAAACTCATAAAGCAAATGAAAGGAGCCATTTTAATTAGCTGTTGCAGCTGCTTGTCTAACCACACCTTCACACCTTTTAATAATAACTCTCCAGCTTTTGCGGATGGTCTGTCAGCCACAGTCAGGTGCCAACACCGTGATTGTATTTTTTCTGTTTACTTTGAGTTGGAGCTTTATTACTTTGAGCACTCACTTTCCTTAGCTTTCCTTACACTTTCCATTCTTTACGATGTATAATAAGTTTAATAAATGTAATATTGTTTTATCCAAAACGTTCTTCCTAAAAACTGGATCTCTTTGGTCTGGTGGTACTCTTAAGTTTCAGCAACGTGGTAATCATTATTGACATGCAAGATTGTCTTAATAAGCTGCCTATCATTACTGTTTTCCTTCAGAGCCAGCACAAAGGTTTATTTTGTGTCGTGGGTGTGTACGTGTGAGTGTGTTTCGCTTCAGTGTCTTTAGCATTTAGTGCACAAGGCAAGCAGATGCACGGCAGAGAAGCACGTCTGCTCGCGTTTGAGCAAACAGATGTTTCTTGAGACCTTGACAGAGTGACGACGGCAAATTACCCACTAGATCTCAGTGGGGGGTGTACACAACAATATGCTGTCAGAGCAAATAAGTGCAGAGTGGCTCAGTTCTCAGTTTGTGTTTGCGTGACGCTCGTAAAATGCTGGCGTGAAACTTCTTCTTCCATATGATTACTCATCATCTCTCTCTCTCTCTCTTTCTCTCTGTTTTTCCAGAAGTCCCACTCTGGTGAAGAACATGATCTCCGGATTGGGCTTTGGCTCCTTGAATGCCAGCTATCAGGTGAGTGTGCGTGAGTGTGTGCCTCGTTCGTTGTACACACACACAAGGCCGGATCGAGCGCACAAGGGCTCTGATATCAATTTCCTCCACTAATTAGCACATTCTCCCAAACCTCCTCTCGTGTCCACACGCACACACACTCGCGCGCACACCGAGTCGTGATTTATAGCATCAAGTATTTGTCAATTAAGGTCACAGCATAAAATTAGTGTCTGTCCTAGAAAATCCATTTGAAAGCCACTGTGTCATGCGGCTCATGTTATTTCAGTCAGTGTTCAGAAACCTCAACACTGTGTGTGTGTGTGTGTGTCTGCACTGTACTGAAGCTGTAAGGTTCCTGTGAGGTTCACTGATTCATGTGACCAAGTGAGTGTGGCTTTGTGTTTCTTTGTGTGTGTGTGTGTGTGTGTGTTGTCTGTGTGTGTGTGTGCTTTTCCCGCACTGTGAGGGAACAGAGATGGATCTGGAAGGTCAGCCCCTGTGTGTTCTGTCTGCAAGTGTGTGTGTGTGTGTGTGTGTGTGTGTGTGTGTGTGTGTGTGTGCCCTGCTCACTCACTCCCTGTCAGGTCTGTGCCCATCCATCTCCTCACAGGACAAGCAATGTCGGCGCCTGAAAAACAAACAGCCCAGCTAATCACGGCCACACACACACACACACACACACACACACACACGTAAGCTTCCTCTCGGCCCAGTTTGTCCCTCACTAACCCCTCAGGCCATCACTATGGAAATGGGACTGCTCATCCTGAAAAGGCCACAGATAAACAAACCTTAAACAAAAGATCTGCAAAGATTTACACAGCAGTGCCTGAGCAAAAAAAAATGGCGTTGCTATCTTTGTCTCTCCTGTTTCTTCACAGGTTTTCTTCTCTCTTTAATATATTTACAGAAAATGAATTAGAAACAAACAGTTCTGGTTCCAGTTACAGACAGCAAACCTTTCCAACATGCAGTGTGTTTCAGTTCATTTCACCTCAAAGCCCAGTTTATTACTGTAACCGTCATAACCGTCATAAACGTCAAGACTTCAGCACCGAAAGTTAGAATTCTTAAAAGGGAAAGAAGTTGGATAATTTAACACCATGTGCTGGACAAATGTGGGGTTTTTTTGCTTTATTTTAAAGAGATTTTTAATACACTTTCACACACATTGGGATAAAATTGTAAATAGCTAAAGGAGTGTTATTAACTGGAACATTGCCTTCAAGAAGTTTGCAGCATTGGATTAGTAGAATTAGGATAACTTAGGGTCTTTCAGTAGAGTCTGTTCAAGATGAAGAATGGCACTAGGTTTTAGTTTTTAAAAACGAAACTTGCACTACTTCAGATCAGTGGAAGAATGTTAAAGGAACATTAATAATGGGGGGGGGTCAATAATGGGATGTAAAGAAATAAATACATCAAATGTACTTTCATAGATGTTAAACTATTAAAAGCAGAGAGAGAGAGAGAGAACTGTGCAGAAGTCTTCTACACCCTTGGAGAATCTGCTACAGCTCTTCTGGTGATGACTTTGTCACACTTTTTTTTGCATGCAATGAAAAGTGGTCTGTTATGTAATGTGTGGCTTTCATTACTGACATACACATATTTGTGTAACATTTTATTTTTTTGTTTGAAAAGTTACATTTGGAAATTGGAAATCTTTTTGTAGTCAGTAATGCAGAATTTAAGTCAAGTTAACTAGCCAAGATTACCTTGAACTCAGACTTTGAAAGTAACCACTTAGGCACTTTGCAGCTTTTCTACATTAAAAAAGGATAAAAGGACCTGAACAAGAGGCATGGTGTGTGCAAGCTCTGTCATACCAAGATAAAATATTTCAGGAACACAATGACCATGCGGAATCATAAGGCATGTTTCCTTCCTGAGTCGGAGGAAACGGAGACTGGAGAACGCTCGTGCGAGCGAGTGGCAGACCTTCGCCATAATTCAGACAGGGCAAACTGAACTCAGCAGCTCAGCTGCCTGTTCTCCAAAAGATTTGTGCTTTGACGCCGTTTGATGCTATAAAACTTTGGGTCAGTGTTACAAATTCTATGCTTAAAACAAATTAATACATAAATCATCCTTATATCATGTCTCTGTGTGAAACGTGCACCATTACCTGACGTGATGAATAATATAGCAGTCAGCTGAGATGTAAAAAAAAATAAGCATATTGGATATTACATACCTGGATATTAAAGCTAATATAGACATTAAACATGTGGCGATGTCGGTTTGCCGAGTTCAGTGTCATTATTGGCATGTCAGTATGAACACACTCGTGAGCATTTTGCCACATCTTTAACGATAAATAATCTCATTTCTGTGAGATTGCCGTGCCACACTTTCCATCTGAAAGTGCCTATTTTTGCGCTCTCGTTCTCAGCGATAGGTTTTGGCAAGTCTTATCCATTTGGGTTGGCACCAAATGCACATAAAATTCTCAACTCAACTAGTTTTGAAACCACTACACCAAAATGGGAGACACTGACCAGAACTCCTTTCCCCTCAGCATTAAACTGTCACTTTACACTTCCTTTATCCTATTAAACTCATTTTCCATTTCTCAACCTAGGACCAAATCGATTTAAACTAAGAATTCAGCAAGTTGTTGAATTTTTAATATATATTTATATCCATTATAAAAAGATAGATTTATATAATGTAACAATTCATTATTATTAATAATAATAATAATATCATGGTCAAATGGAAAATTGGCTTATTTATTTATATAGTTATCTCTTGAATTAGGTCTTGATTGTTCCTTGCTTAACCGTCTTGATGGAATGATATTAATAAGGCTGTGAGGAAGCGTTGCTCTAAGGCTGTGTGTGAGTGTCAGAAGTCAGAGTATTTGAAAGGACACATTTTTGCATGAAGCTGCAGAGCAGAGCCGAGCTGTTGTCTCTGCTGTGTGGAAGTGAGGGGACCCCTAGTGGTGACATCTCTCAGCCTGCACTTCCACTGATCCCAGCCACTCAGCTTCAACACTGTAAGCAGTGGACTGCCAGTCAATTAGGACCGACTTTATTATGAAGTTTCACAAAAGTCAGCTTTTGTGTCTCTATTAAGGGCTGTTATGTAAATACATTAACAGGTGCACACCAAACCACACAAAAAAATGATAGTATAGTGGGACTGAAGTACAGTATGACCGTATTGTTCATGCTGTCTATTTAAATAAAAAGCAGTAAATGGAAGCCTCACTACTGATACCATAATTGACCATGTGATACAAATGAGAATGGAGGACAATAATAATAATAATAATAATAAGTTATTATTATTATTATTATTATTATTACTATTAAGTTCTTCACAGGGAAATTTGAAAGAAAATAAAAGAGGCATCAACTAAAGACATAGTATAAACAGTAATAATAATTATAACAACAACAAGAAAACAAGAAAGTGTAAAGAAAAACAGGGTAAACAAAATAGAGTTTGTAAAATATAAAACCAGAAGAAACCGTTTAACAAAAAGAATTAAAACAGAAACTAGATTAAATACAAACAGAAGAAAAGCTAAAAAATAGTGTTTGGAAAAAAAAAAGATTACAAAATAAGGAACTGTAAACAAGAATATATGTGATGAAGCCTAAAGCGTATTATGACCCGTTTTTGAAAATCATATACTGTAATTATTTCACTTCTTGAGGTATGTTAAGCTTGGGCACTTTGGATACACTGAGCAAGCTCTGAAATGCAGCGCTACAGGTAATACAGAGTAGAAACACAGCGTGTGAACATTAAAAGTTAAAAGTGGGAAATGTTCGGGCCTGTACAGAGCGTCCAACACACAACAGGCCAGCTGTGTGCTCCTGTACTGCAAGTCCCGACCTGATCACAGCGTGCCTCCACCTCCTCTCGGCTTTAACGCGGCTATAAATCCTCTCACTGCCTACTCTGACCTGTGCGACCTCAGAGTGCCTGCAGCTCCGGGCACACACACTCGAATGTGAAGTTGTTGAAGCAGATACTGGAGCGTGAATGTGATTTCTGCACCCACTGCATGGTTTGTACTATTAGTGCACATTAGTGAATGTTTGTGTGTGTGTGTGTATGCAGGCGGCGCTGGCGGAGAGCAGTTTGAGCCTGCTGAACAGCCCCACACTGATAAACAACAGCACAGGAGCCAGCCTCAACATGCTGCATGTGGGTCATGATGATGTGAGCAGCACCGTGGAGCAGGTGAACAGCAACGGCAGCTGCAGCCCCGGCCTTTCTCCACAGCAGTATGGGTAAGTCAGGACAAGATACAGACAAAAATACACAACTACACACCTAGCAAATCTGTCCTCGCCTACTTTTCTTAACAAAATTCACATTCTGAATACTTCACTTAACCGTGGGTATGAAACGACATATCACAGGTCACCTGAGAGTATAAAACTGAGTTGTCTTTTTGAAATATGACACGTTTTGGCCCCCCGTCACGTTTTAGGACCTCCAGTACTGTAATGTAGAAATGAACCGAACACCAGGGCTGCCTTCAAGACTTCACACTGACTATTCCTAACGGCTTATGAATTGCAGCAAAGTGTATATACTATGGCTAGTGTTACTGAATTTGTATGTGTGTGTGGGTGTGGATGTGTGTTTTTCATGCCTCAGACACCAGATCCACGTGAAGGAGGAACCCGCAGAGCTTGAGGAGGACAGCCGGCCCATGTCCCTCATTGCGTCCGTGACTCAGAACCTGAGCATGCCCGGTGATGAGCGTGACATGGAGGAGGAGCTTCCCCCAGAGGAGCTGGAGTAAAAGGTGGGCGGGGTTTGCGTTCCCCACCTTTCCTTCCTGCACAAGGCGTAAATAACCACAAAGAGGAAAAACAACGAGAGATGATACGGAAAACCCCAACATCAAGAAACCAAAACAGGGTGTACCCCACATCAGTCCATCATGCATTTTATTGTTTTCTCTTCTTAGCTCTTTTTTTTAAGTCTCTCTACTCTTCCTCAGTTGATCTCTACACTTAGAAAATGTTTTAAAGTCCCAGAGACAAGTTCTAAGCCACTCGCGTATTTGAGACTGGTGCAGCCGGTTTGTATCTCGTACTCGGAGCAGCCCGTCTCAGACTGACGGCCAGCGGCACCACGAGTCCCCCAAAGTCACTCATTCTGCTCCTCCTGTCTTATCAGTTTATTTAGTTTATTTTTTGCCTTTTTTTTTGCCTGGCCTGAGAACTGCTTTTTGGGATTAAACTGCAGCTGTGGTTTACCTCGGAACGACATTCACACATCCAACATGAACCACACCATTAGAATGAACTTCAGCCTGGTTCTATCCTGGACTTGTAGGTTCTGTCAGGGGTGTCATGCCCCTTTGCTGAACAAAAAGAAGAAAAAAAAAAAAACAAGGGATCAAAACACAACCAGAGCAGCTGACTCCCTTTTGTCTTACCCTGACCTTTGACCTTAAGCTTTCTGAACTCTTGAAAAAAAAGAGGGGTGGAGTTTTCAGGTCTCGGAGCAGTGTTTATCTTGTGTGATCACCAACCGGCTCGCTCTGTCATCATCTGATGGGTAATGGCGAGAAACCAAACGGCTCTCTCTTTCTGCTTTTGTTAGACCAGTCAAAATAAAAAGAGATGGAATTCAAACACCCCCACCAAAAAAGAAATCATTTTCAGGAAGACGACCCAGGACCAACTTTGTCAACTGTGTCAGCACTGGCGGCCGTGACGAGGCGTCAAAAGCTCAGAGACGTGACTCTTACTCGAACTCTGATTCAAAGGCGTGTGACGTAGCGTTTCGATGCTCTTTTAAACATTTATTTCACATTTCATTATTTCACAGTCAGCCACTTCGACAGGATCAGCCTTTTCACATGGCGGTGTACTTTAGTTCTAAGTATGTAGGTTGACTTTCTGTTGTTGTTATTTTTTTTTTAAGCTAAAGAATTGTTATCATTCCAAACGGGCTGGATTTAGGAGAGGATATCAGTAATCCTTCCTTCACCCAACAATGCCCTGTTGCTTATTACTTAATTACTTAAGGATTATCGAGAAGAGCACTCGTCATCGAGGTAGAGACGGAAACAAGGACCACAGAAGAAGCGGAGAAAGTTGAATACCAGGAAGATGGGCTCCATCAAAGTGGGTTTGAATGTTCAGGTTCCCTGAAAGATCCCTACAGGCACTTTTTTTTTTTAGCATTTTATTTCAGAACTTCCTCTTGAAATTCAGCTTTGTTTAAAGAGATGATATCGTGGTCACGGAATACCTCAACCCGCGGTTATTCCCCCTGCGTCCTCGGGGGGATTGTTACTGTGGCCTAACTATTTCAGAGATCTGTAGGTCATCTAGATATACATTCATATCTTAATGAAATGTCTGGTCAGCATGTGAGATTTTCAGTCTTTAGCTTTCACAGAAAAAAAAAACCTAACCGTAAACGTTCATAGCAGTGCCATGCCAAATTCAAATTTTCCTTTTTTTCCCTTTCCTCCCAATTTATTTTCGTTACAGGTTACCAAAGAGATTTGTAGTAAACCAAATACCCTTCATTTTTCAATTTCTTTGATGTCTTTTTTTTTTCCTTCTTCCTAATGGAACTGTCCAAAAAAAAAACAACAGTTATTCCTTAACTTATTATGCTGTTATTTTATTATATTTTTGTTGAATATTAAGTGATCTGTTAAAGACTAGTGCAGAACATTCCAAAAACCAAAGTGTGAGATGCAAAAGAGAATTTGATGGTTTAAGCAGAAAATAATATAGTATGAAATGAAAAGTGAATGAGTCGATCCTATGGGGTGTAAGGCCAAAAAGAAGCAGTATTGTCAAGCCTCTTTCAGTTCCTTAGATGATAAAGCACTTAACGAAAGGGAAAAAAGAAAAAGAAAAAAAAAGCTCTACCCTCTCATGCTCAGGCAACAACAAAGTGTTAAGAACACAACCTTTGAAAATGCCTCAAGGTTTAAGATATAAATACTTTTACAGACGTAAGGCACTTGAATGACAAATGCTCAATACACAAATATCAGTTTTCATTAGATATGTTTTTTTTATTGTTCAACAAAACTCATTTTTCACTGTACTCGCTTCGCCTTCGGTTTTACCGAACATTATTATTTCAAACATTTCAAAACTATCTATTCCTCCAAAGGATAGACAGGAAATGAATAGATATCCGTTCAACAAAAGACACACGAACAACAGTTTGAGGGACGGCTTCGACGAGAATTGCACTTCAAAAAAAAAAAAAAAACGTGTTTAATCGGAGAGGAACTTTATAAACAACACACACACACACACGTTCTTTTGTTTTGTTTCGTTTTTAACCGAGGTTTGTTTAATGCACCTGTTATAGGAATGTTTCATTTCGTTCTTTAAAAAAAAATAAATGAATAAAAGAAGAAGACGAAGAAGAAGAAATGACGAAAAACCAAAAATGTTGCTACCTCCTTTTTGAAATAGTCCACAAAATAAATGGCCAATGAAAACCATCCGTAGTTCTACACACTGCCTCGTTTTCCCATTCATCCTTAAAACGAACAGAACCAAAATATGCTTATGAACGAAAAACTAGCGTGTCTGGCGATCTTTGATCCTGAATTCATTTGCATGAATGAAACCAAGCAAACAACACACACCATCATGCTGACAAAAAAAGTAATGACTACCTCTCCCCTTACGAAAAAAAAATGCTGAGTCTTGTTAAGTGCGAAGCATTAAACGGTCACCGTTATTTAAAAAGGTCTATTCCAAATTGCACGTCCACCATCTTTAAGTGATCTATTAGCATAGTGTCTGTGTACAGGTCTGCGGTGAGGAGGCATTAATTGCGCGCTCTAATTCTGCATGCATAACGAGGGGCCAGGCCCTGCTTTAAGCCAATGAGGCGGCCGGTCATTAGAGTGCGCTCAATGGGCCAGTGTCAGAAATGATGATGGGCAGAATGCATTAACGCGGGTCCTCTCGTTCAGACGCCCACCCCCCCCGGCTTTCCAATTAATGCAAAGCGTGGCTTTATGGCGGCTTCAGGTCAGGAGGAAAAAATAGAGCACAGACGCCCAGACCGAGCAGCGCAGCCGAGTGTAGCAGTGACTAACGACTAGTTTTGTTTTTTCCTATCTTTCTTTTTTTTTTTTTTTTTCTCCATCCCGTAGATCACTCAAAAGACGAGCTGCAAAGAAGCCGGCTAAGCGGTGGTGCTGGCATAAAGCAAAAATATCCCAAAGATAAACGTAGAGCTTAAACGTCCATGCTAAAGATACAGATACTACAACAAACAAACAGGCAAATAAACAGGAATCGTGCTGAATCTCTCAGTAATAAGGAACTGCTGCATTAACGAAAGAACCGTGCTTTAAAAAAGGTACACACCTGTAAACAAAGTTGTTTTATAAAGATGTAGACTGATGTACGTCAGTGGTATTAGCGATCACCATAATGTTTTTGTTAATCTTGTTGTAATGATGTATTATTGTATATTACAGCTCGGCTTAGCTCTCAAGGGCATTTCTCAACCCCACGCTTTTTGTCTTTATATATATATATTTTTTTGCTTTTTTTTTTTGTTAATGTTCATTTCTTACATCCTTCTAGCTATTGTAAAACTTTCTATACTGTATTGCTTACGCTGTATGTATTTATCATATTATGTGCTGCAGGTATCATGATTTTCACTCCTTTTCTTTTTTTTTTGGCTTCACAAACATCTGGGACGATACTTTTTTTTTTTTTTTTAAGTGTATTATCTAAAAAAAAAAACAAACAGAAAGATGACAAGAAAATTAGGTTAAGTGGTTTAGGTAAAAACACCAGTTTGTATATTTATCTTAGTTAGGTCTATTTTGATACTTTTTTTTTCTTTCGTGTCTCTGTACTGCATTTATGCATTTTTAAGGAAAAAAAAACAGAAAGAAAACAATGTTCGAAAAAAAAAAATTCATTGAATTGAATTCATTGTTGCAATGATACCTCAGAAGGACTTTTTTTTTTTTCCCTCAAAGGACAGGACCAAAACCTCAAACAAGGAGAAAGAGGAATATACAAACAAAACCTGAAGAAGAAGAAAAAAACGAGACGTAGCCCTGGCTTTGCTTTAAAAACAGAACTTTGAGGTGTTTGTTGGTCCTTTTTAGGTGCCAATAGATGTATTTGTACAGACTCCCTTTAAACCAAATCATTCCTGTAGTTCGCAGAAGAAACGTCTCAAAGCTGTCGGTCACTTGGCAATGGCGTTGTGTGTTACAGCCAGTCTTCAAGTCTTTATTCGTCACGTTGGCTCAGAGCCCGGTGGACTGCGCAGCAAGGCTCTCTTTAGCTTTAATTGGCATTGATGGCTTAGTCATTACAAATAAGCTGATTGTCGTTTTCACGCCGTCACTGATTACTGATTCTATCGATTCTTCTTCTTCTTTCCTTTAAAGATGCTTTAATTCAGCTCTAAAACAACGGGACCATGATTTCTGCTGCAGCCTTCTTCTTTTTGGAATCAGAATTATTGATGGTTATTTATTTCTAGTCAGTGCTGATTGGTTAGAAATGTGAGATCTGAAGCTTTTTCTATTGTGGACTACAATACAAACAAGATTCCAGTGTCATCGAATTACACTTAATCCGTGTTTCATCGTATACGTCACTTCCATTTTTTTTCCATTCCCAAAATCCGTTTTATATATATACATATATATATATATATATATAGACACACACATACAGCAGTATGTCTATCGAGCTGTCTGAGCTCCATTCCTGTGTGATTGACAGCTTTAACGTGACGTACACTACCCCACAAACGAATCCTTGCCGAGGAGCTTTGCCTGATGGTATTAATTTTTTTTTTTTTTTTTTTTTAATCCGATCGAATGGATCTACCACTTTAGCTCTCAATTCATTTGCATCTTAAGAATGTGTGTACATTTTTTTTTATCAGCAGTGATTTCTATGTACTTAGTTTAGTATAAATATATATTTTTTTGTTTACCTTTTTTGTTTTGGTTGAAACTTTTGAATGAAAACTTTAGGGGAAAGAACACATGGTGGTTCTGAGATGGTATTGAAAAAAAAAAAAAGAAAAAAAAAAAAGGCAACTAGCCAGCCACCGTTATTGTTTTTAACCCTGGGGTGACCGTGTTTATGCCAGTCACTGCCATTTTTCTTCATGCTGTATAAAACACACACACACACATGCACACACACACACACACACACATATATCTGTGTATTTGTAACCTGAATCTTCTCGTGTCTGCTCATGCAGACAATAAAAAAACTGTACAGTAGTTCTAGTTGCATGTAATCTGTACTAATTATTGACAATGGCATTATAAAATGCAATAAAATACTTATTACACTGTCCACGGGTGCGTCCACAGTGTGTGCTCATTTACGGACGTTACGTACAGTTAAAGCGTTTGGCTTTGATGGATGGATGGATGGATGGATGGAGATAAACATGTGGCAAACTTGAGGAATGCATATGTCTTGTGTTTTGCATCTGTCTTTTTGCACAGCTGCAAAAAAAAAAAAAAAAGTGGCATTATGTCCAGAAATCAATGTGTTCTTGATTAGCAGCAGACAAAAGGAGGGGGAAAAGAGCGTCAGATGTGACGTTTGGCCATATCAAGTTTGGCATGAGCAAGTGATTGGGCCTCATTTGCTCACACCAAAGGCCCTGAAGCTGTTCACACAGCACTTGCTGTACAAATTTGAAGATCTCGACTGACTGCTGGACGAGGAAGTAGAGAGGGGAAGAGGGGGAAACGTCCGTTTGATGGGTTTTCTGTGGTAAAAAACATCTGGAAAGAGGTCTAGCCCAAAGCCTGGCTGAAACAGCCCTCCTTCAAATGAAAGTAATAGGGTTATGTTTACAAGTGCCACTTTTCTCCAAGAGGATCGAGCTAATGATAGTTATTTGCTTTTCATTTTTTACTTTCAGCACATGCACTCCTTCATTTTTTCGTTTTTCTTTTTTTTTTCTTTGTGCTTTTCTTACAAGCCGTCTCGTCTGAACTGCTGCCAAGGACCTTTATCTCCAACGCTAAAAATGATAGGTCACTATTGTTAAACTGTTAGCGATGCAATGAGATGATGATACGAGTTCACAAAACTTCATTCAGACGGATACCAAATTGCTAAATCAAGACATGGTGTTTAATCAACCCGATCTCGGGAAGTGACACACATTCAGCTGTTGCTTTATCTTAGTAAATCATAATGATTTCAAGATGAGTCAGGAAAAAAAAGAATAGAAGAATTGAAAAGAAAAATGGGATTGTTTGAGCTACAAATAAAACTTTATGGATCGTGTGGTTGATTTTGATTATGTCATTTCTCAAACATTGGCATCTGAATTTCTGAAATTAATGATTGGACGTGATATAATAAAAATATTTGTTTAAACAACTGTGACATGTTAAAATGCAATTTAAACTGCTTCATAAATCAAAATAGCCTACATCAAAACAGAACTAGAAGTGTAATAAATAAAATTAAATACATATTTTCCAATTCCAATGAAGTTGAGACGTTGTGTAAAACATAAATAAAAACAGAATACTATGATTTCCAAATCCTTTTCATCTCATATTCAATTGAACACACTGCAAAGAAGATATGATTTGATGCCTGCAACACATTCCAAAACAGTTGGGAGAGGAACATGTTCACCTTTCCTGTTAACAACACTCAATAAGCGTTTGGGAATTGAGGAACTGAGGACACTAATTGTTGAAGCTTTGTAGGTGGAATTCTTTCCCATTTTTGCTTGATGTACAGCTTCAGTTGCTCAACAGTCCGGGGTCTCCG
>JAOVVG010000001.1:9666431-9677740 GCA_028566375.1 Leptodoras nelsoni
TTAGTGCTCATTCAAGTGCTCTCGAAAGAGGTGGGTCTTCAGTTGGCGTTTGAAGACAGCGAGCGACTCCGCTGTTCAGAAATGATCTTAGGTGTATGTGAACCTTTGGCTTCCCATTTTATGATCTCACCCTATGACCATTGTATTGGCAGTGAAGCATTTATAAAGCAATAAATATGATGCTATTGTAATGTCCAATGCTGATCAGGTTTGGAGGTTTAGCGACAGTCCTGCAGCATTCCTGATGCTTATTGTACCCATTCACTACCTGCAAATTGTCGCAGGCAATTACATTTTAATGCCACAGCAGCAGAATTGGCCTGGGTTAACGATACACCAAAGTGTTGTATGGAGTCAGCTAAATTTGCCCAGAGGTGGTAGGGGGGGGTAGGGAGAAGGGGGTGGGGCGGTTGTTGGGCAGGGTGAAAATGGGGCCAATGTACTTTAAACCAGAAGAGCGTGTACATGTGGAGGATGAGGGAGGCAAAGAGCATAAAACTCACTCAGGTTGTGGTTGTCTTTCTTCTGTCTCTCCTTGACCATTGCACGAGCTTCTGCATCTTGATGGAAAAACGAGTAGCAATCGGTCAGTGTTGTTTACTCTGTACTCTGTAGTTCATGACTGTGTATATATATTTTTTTTGTAAGGATGCAGCCTAGCTATAAAATCATTTTGGAATGGTCACGATCCTTTCTTAAGGATCATACTATAAGTCTGCATAACTTATTCCATGATTTTGTCATATAAAACCTCCAGATGTCAATAACAGGCCATTAAACATGCAGCTACTACACTTAACTCATATTTTAAGTGTGATGACAATCACTGCTCTTTACAGACTAATCCAATCTTAAACAGTAAGATACCACCGCACATTATTGAAATGTCACTGAGTTCATAAAATAAGAAGAGATAGAAAGAAGCAGGGTTTGATGACATGGTTGTGGTCGGTTATACCTGATAGCTCTCTCTTGTGATGGAGGTTGGCAGGGCAGGAGTTGCTAGTCATGGCGATGGTAGGACCGGCCATGCCAGGACCGGTGTACACGTCCAAATGGCTGCTGGACAGAGGGAGCTAGGACAAACACACAAACAGGACATGATAATTTGGCAGATGCCTTACAGAAGTCTACAGTATACAGTACTGTAGCATATACTAGTGCAACTTGGTCAGAGGATGGAGGGAGCATGCTGCAGAGCAGTGCTGGAGAAGTGCCTTCAGTTAAGTATGGGCTTGTCCATTGCAGGCAAGCATAATTTCTAGTACACTGCTATGTTTGTTTTAGCATTTATATACAAGCATTATTATAGTTATAAATTATAAAAGCCTATTATTCAGTTATTAGCTTATACACATACATGTTGGACAGCAATTTCATAAAGGTACCACCCTTGTGGGAGATGGTAGTGTGTTTATAGTGCAATATTCAGTATGACCTTGTCAAAGCTTCATAATCGCAGGAAGCCCAATCAACGTGGCTCTTTAGTGGCAGGTTGTAATAAATTAATAAAACACCGAGGTATAAGCAATGACTGAATTTCACCGCTATCGCTTATCAGCTTTATTGTTTTATATAGGCTGCATCTTTAATTCCGCCCGAATGGCTCAATATAATTCTGCGTGGCTTCTAATGAGCCTTGAGTGATAAGTCAGCCTTCAATAGCTTTAGATAGCTTATCACACAAGCTACTGGAGACCATAAAGGCCAACAAACACAAAATCAACAGTAAACAAAGACCAGTAAAAATGAACAAAATGGATCGCTGTATATATGGCACAAATGTACTTTGTATAAAAAAGGAACGCAGCAGATACTTGATGGACGAACAGTGTTCTTGTCTCCAGACCCCAACAGGATCCTCATTTTATGCTTTAGTGAGTAAAACTGAGCATGCCTCAGTGACATGTTTATCAGAGGAGGACCATCTTGGACTGGTTTTTGACATTCTTTAAAAAATCAGCTGTTGGGGAACAGCTATATGTTGATCAAAGGAGACCAACAAGCTGTTGATTCTGACAGAATTACGCCAACCCCATTTACATCCATCGTTTGAAACGTACACCGCTCATCTTTCTGCATACGGAAAATAAATCTTTTTAACGGATTTCATTCACTGAAGAAAAACAACTCAAATAATGGCGACACAAAGCCACCCTCCATCAACGTCTGTTTTATGTTCTATTAATGTACACACAAATCTAACATCTACTGGAAAGCTGGGAACACACTTGAATCCAGCCTCCTACATTCTGATTCCGATCCTGCCGAATTCCCTTGAGCAACTCAGAGCAAAGATCAATCCTCTCAACAGGAAATAGAGTCTAAGCACTCTGATCAATTAGAAAAGCCAATCAATTGGCAATCAATGCGCAGGAAGGTCATGACACACAGACCACAGCAGAAGAGCTCGATAAAGCTTGATAACAGCAGAACATAGCATCGCTGCTTGTGTTGTTGATTGCCATTGCTTGTGTTTTATGTGTACGTCAAAACTATACCTGCCATAAAGTTACACCTAAATGTTATGTCAGTATAATAAAAAAAAAGAGGAAAGGCATTCAAACTCTACCTCCAAATCCAGTACAGCCAATACACTCAAATAATTATTTACGGCACTACATACATTTTTATGAAATACTGGTATAATACGTATCATCAATCAAACACACTCTCAAGTCACTCTGCAGTTCTGCACTTCCCTTCCATCAAAAATCAAAAAGGAGAGATGACAGAAAGAGACCAGACCTGCCTTACCAGCTGGAGCTTCTCACCGTCCAGAACCTCTACAATGGCGTACGTCTTGTTCATGTCCTTCATGCTAGCTGCCGAGTCTCTCATAGCTGCCTGAGCGACAAAACTGACCTTCTTCTACGTTTTCCTCACCACTACATGGTGAACTTTCCCCTATCTGGACTTTCAGCCTTGTTTTCTCCCCCTATCCTCCCTCCTTTCTCTAAAAGTCTACTCACCTCCTTCCTCTCCACTGCCCCAAACCCAACCTAATGCCTTGTAAACAAGTTGAAGTCTAACTGGCAGTGGCTTAATTGTTAATGCTGAGCAGTTATTTTAATACAAAGTAGAGCACCTCGCCTTGCCTCGCCTTTCCCAGCGTGAGTCTTCATGCGTCCGTGTTCATTGCGTCGCATAAAATAAAATAAACGTCTGGATTTTTTTTTTGTATTGTGAATAGAAATGACCCGGAGGGGGGTGCTGGTCCGAATGGAAAATAAGCTGTTTTGAAGTGCTCATGTGGCATCAAAACAGCATGGCATCACACATCATTCAGGGATTGTATGGGCAGCATCTGTGCTATCCACAGAAATTATTTTGGATGACCAACAAAGCGGCTTTTCTTCTTCCCTGAAGCCCAATGGCATCTCACAAACGGCTCGTCAGTATCGCGGGACTGAGTCACCGCATGGGCGCAGAAGATTTGAAAATAGACACTATTGAGAAGCAGTGATTTATGCTTACACGCTACAGCTTAATCAGCCCATTTTCCACTTACCTTACACATGATTCAGTCATTTGCATTCGCAAAAAAAAGTAAAGACTCAAAACAAAACGAGACCAAACTGAAGAAAAGAATGGATCAGTCACTTCACTTACTGTGTTTGGCATCTGTACCACAGGGTCAACATAATTTTGGATGTCGTCATAGCTGGACTGCATGCTGATGATGTCTTCAATCACTTCCTCCATCTGATAAAAATATGCAAAATATATCCAAAATTTACTTATTGAGTTTTTATGTGAACAAAATTTCAATTTCATCATACCCAATCCTTATGTAATACTGAATAAGGCATAACACACTCTCAAACCATGTTTCTAGAAAGAGTACTCCTCTCTCTCTCTCTCTCTCTCTCTCTCTCTCATTCTATAGACTTATCTCTCAGTTGTTTGTCTTACAGACACTGTTAGTATTTGAACACATACTCAACTCATCATACCACAGTTTTAAACGTGAGAAGATGAGCACAAGGACCAAAGTCTGCCGAGTTCAAAAGGTCTCTCCAGTGTCTTCTGTATTCCCTGTCACTCTTTAATCTCTAATTACACCACTGCAACCATAATTGGCCACTTAAACTCCAGTGACAATGAAGTTTGGTTAGTTTACACTCTGACCTTTGGTTTATTTAAAAAAAAAAAAAAAAAAAAAAAAAAAAAACAGCCACTAGGCATGAAACGGAGAAGGATGAAAAAAAAGATAAGCGTGGATATGGTGTGCACTGAACTGAGGTCCAATAGTGCATAACAGCAGTCCTGACAGGAAGGGAGAAGCCTGGTACACCGATGAAGCTGAGAGATGGAGACAAATTCAGCTTCAGGGTTTGCCGGATGGACAAATGAGTCATTGTGGAAGCGGAATAACGATTCTTATATATTGTTCTGTTTGAAGAAACATTTCAACTTTTGTTGATTTGTTTGCTTATACAAATATTTAATTGTTATATTATTTATGGGACCCAATATCTAACACTGGTTAACAAGATTTTGTCCCATGCAAAAAAAAAAAGGTTTCTTATATATTTTTTGCACACTAAATCCAAATATATTTTTAGAATTTCTCTATCATCCATAGCTTTTGTCCGTGAGGCCAAAATGATACATTTGTAAATTTTAGAAGTGTGTTTGTACCTCTTTTAAGTATAATAACAGCCTTATTTATGAATGTGTAATATTTATGTGACTGAAAATTTGAAAAGTTGAAATTTTGCTGTGTGCTGAAATTAATTATTACAATATTATTAATTCATTCATTATATTAACCACTTATTCCTATTTCGGGGTCACGGGTGCCTAGCCGGCAGCTTAGGGCGCAAGGCAGGAACAACCCTAGACAGGGCGCCAATCCATCGTAGGGCACATACACACACACGCACAAACACGCACACACTTGGGCCACTGTTTGAGTCAGAGACACCAATTAACCGAACATGCATGTCTTTGGACTATGGGAGGAAACCGGAGTACCCGGAGTAAACCCATATGGACTCGGGGAGGACATGAAGCCTCCACACAGAAAGGACCCAGACTGCCCCACCCGGGGAACGAACCCAGGGCCTTCTTGCTGTGAGGCGACAGTGCTACCCACCGAGCCACCGTGTCTCCCTTATTACGATATTAATATAGTATATAGTTACTTTACTGAATTTCTCCTCTAGAGCTGATCTCTGTTACAATACCTATGGCCTATTTACAGTACAAATAAGGATTCTGATAAGGAATTCATTTTACATAAAAGCACAAGATAGTTGCAATTTGTGGATTTCCCTCAAGCTCTTTATCTAAAACAGACGTTTATCATCATCATCATCATCATCATCATCATATAAACAAGCCCAAATTAAACAGACTAACCTTAACCAGCCTCAGTAAATGAATGACACTGCTGCATATATTTTACTACTACACTGATAAAATATCAAGCCTCTTGAATAAAATGTAATATGAAGCTATAAGGTCACCCATTTAGTATATGAGGTCTGTCAAGAATGAAATCCCTGCACTCTGTAGGGCTTACGCGTGGGGGTGGTGGTTCAAGGTCAGTTAGAGCGGGATCTCAGATAAACAGTAGGAAGTAAGTAGTAAGTAAAACAGTAGTAAGTTCCAGTTCACTGGAACAACGCAAGCAAGTTTGGAGCAAATTTTGGATCGTTTAACCAATTTCCTGAACAGAGTGATCACAGGAAATGAATCATGGGTGTTCGAGTACGATCCCGAGACAAAAAATTGATTTGATTCTCCAGGGATTTGTACCAGAAGGCTGAACGGTAAATGGAATATTTTACAGTATAGTTTTGGAACATTTGAGGAAGAGGGATTTGCATGTGCGCTGCAGATCACCTCTTCATGGATCCTCCATCCTGACAACACACCTCACGTTTTTGGTATCCTTCCCTGTCCACCCCTAGCCCCGACTTTCTTCTGGATTCCTAAGATTAAAAGACATCCCCATGCACCCCCAAGCTCGCAAATTTCATTCTCATTACTTTCAGGACAGATCTTGTATTTCACATACCAAGCAGAAGCATTTTTGGTGCTTTTGATTTTTAATGCTATATAAAGTCATATAATCAAAGCAAGTTCTGTCTGAGACAGAGAGAGATAGAGAGCACAAAAGAGAGAGAGAAAGAGAGTGAGAGAGAGTGCAAGAGAAAGAGAGAGAGATAGAGAGAGAGAGAGAGAACGAGAGAAAGAGAAAGAGAGAGCATGGCTCACGATTTCTTATAGTTACATTCACATAAACACACTTGAAGCATATTAATGATGGCTTTAGTTCATATTAGCTATTGTAGACTTCTGTGAATGTAACATCTGGATAGATAAACACTGGTTAATACAGGTGTTACTTATTTGCTTTATGTGCATTTTCTCAGTGTGCCGGTTCATTGCCTCCCAGTGGCCAATGGATGATGATGCCTACATGGACATAGCATTCCAGTTTTACGATGATGTGATGATCCATGATCCATGTTGAATGCTGACTGTCAGATGGCAGCCATGATTGTTTTATTTTAGTTCATTCTGTTTGTACTTAATCCCGCCTCCTATGGATAACCACGCCCCCCCAAAACTTAACACATATCATCTGAATCTGTTGGGCTTGTGCAAATCCATTCAACCGCTCATACCTGTTTAAGTCAACCAAGTTCCACTGAACTACAGCTGACTGGCATAAGGCAGCCTTACTGTTTACACATTTTTGCTCACCACTGAGGTTCTAAGTATTTTGAAGTTCCAAGTATTTTGACACCAATTCTGTAGATATGTCAAAGGTCCTAGGACTAGTTCACATAAATCGAAGTTGGGGGGAATAAATAGTCCACATTGCAAAACTTAGTGTTTCCACGAAGCCAAGGAATCAATGGAAGAAAATTCTCATGAGATATGGTCTCGAACCATCAGGCTACTCATGCTCATTACTCTTGCTGGAAGAGTGGGAGGGAATAATAACTATTGACCGAGCTTTACATAACTTATTTTAGCAGAGAAGAAGAAGAAGAAGAAGAAGAACCCTAAAAGATGGTATAAAAAATGACATCCACTATTCAATAGTGGACAAAACATAAAGTTAATACACCAGAATGTTGTACCTCTTTCACATGGTTGCCGCTGATGTTCAGCATGGCCATAGGACTGTTCGGGGCGCTGTTCCCTGCTGAGGGGACGAGCTGTGATGCGCATGGTGAAGGCAGGGGTTGCACGGCACCGGCTGACTGGCACTGCACCATGCTGGGTGGAGAGGGGTGGACTACACCGGCAGCTGCATGAACAGCCTGCTTGGGGGCGAAGGTACTGGACAGGTACTCCTTTACCTGCTGCCTCTGAGACTGGCGGATGTGATAGTCGGTCGGGTTCTCCAGATGGGTTTGTACCTGCCAGGGATAAATATAAAAATGCCATCGTTGGAGAAGGACCAAAAACAGGAAAATAATACAAACAATATATCAATATTTCCTCAGCAGTATTGCTTGGTTTAGAAACATAAAATCATACAGTTTTAGTAGTGTTGTATTATGTGATAATGTGTTGTACATGTGATGCTTTCATTGTTTTCCTCTAAACTCTACAAGTCTGCAGTTAGAGAGGTTTAATCAGAGACACTGAAAGTGGCATGGGCACAAGTTCACAAAATCCAGTAGGTGTCTCATGAAGTATGAAATGCCCGGTCAAATTGATCTCTTTCTTTCATTTAAAACCTCTTAACCTATAAAACCTTACACCTGCCACAGTTCAACATCACGCACATCCAGAAAGCTGTAGTGATAAAAGCAGAATGCTCATTTCACAAGCTTGCACTACCAGACCATCACTATTTGATCTGGTTAATGGCTGAGTTTTAGATTACATTAATTACATTTAATTTAATACAATACAATTCGATACAACAGACATCAACAAAGCAGCTTTAAGGATTCGGATCCCTAATGAGCAAGCCAAAGGTGTCGGCAGTGAAGTTTAATAAAAACTCTTGTCGATGAATTCTTCAGGGGAACCAGACTCTTCTGGTTGTCACCAAAATGTTAAATTATAAACCCATTACTCTTCTACAAAATTTCCACCAACTGATCCTCGAACTACTTTTGCCTTTTAATTACTTTTGGTCAAGTCTATTTGAGTCTTGTCCCATATCCTGTACTACTATTTACATTTCCTTGTGCAACCAGTGGAGCATTTGCTTGATAAACAGCACCACGTTTTCACCCAACATGTAGTAGAAATGACCTTCTCTGCATCCAGATAAAGCCATGTTTGCATGCACAGGTAAAATTTACCCCTTAACTATTAGTCCCTCCTGTTAGCACTGGCTTACTTAATGAACAAATGCTTAATAATAGTAAAGAAAATGCTTAGCAATGAGCCGCATTGCAACCTTTCAGCAATGACAATGATGCCACCACTTAGTTAATAAGCCTAAGCTCTGGGAAACAGTACTGCAGAAGAGTCAGTTGCTGTGAGATCCCAGAAGTGAAATTCCAGAAGGCCAGTTGCGGTTGGTGGCCATCGGCCAAGGTGCGTCCTCCCAGAGTTCTGACCATACATGTTAGGATGAACGGCTCACTAAACCACCCAAGTTAAGCAGTAGCTCCTCTGCTCACTGGTCTATGCCAATGACTCACTCCTATTGCTTCCCATAAGAGGCATGAATAGTAATACTGCTCCAAGAAGGCATCCACAAAGCCTGGCACCAGGCAGTCAAGCCCGAGAGGTAGACGGATACATCTACAACAGTTTCTCCTGAACGCTTTCAATTTTTATCTCCAAAAAACTACTCACTTAAAGCCAATTAAGTTGCACCAGAGTTACCTAACTTATGCAAGCTGCAAATTGTATTCATTATGAAGCCATAGATACTATCGCTTTTATCTGTTGAGTAGAAACAAATGACAAAACGGATACATCGCGATCTGATGTGAAATTCCATCCTAACTGTCAGACGTACAAATTCCACTCTAACCCCAAACAACATGACTAAGCATTTGCCAGTCATTTCTAACAACATTCATGTACCTTAACCGTTGACATCTCAGGAATGTCCAACACCTCTATGATCTAATGTTTGTCACCTTGCCTGAGGTCACATGGTGTTGAAGTGGCCTTGTCCATCTGTATGAAATCAGAGTCTTTTCCAATTACAGGAAGCACAATTACAGAAGTTTTACCATGGCCAAAGCTTTAAATTCTAACTAACTCTACCACATGCTCTTGATTCTCATTGCTGAGAAGATATTTATTCATTGTCCACAGCAGCTCTACTTGCTATGAAGCAAATCACCTTTACATATGAATGCACTCATTCTAGTTTGACAAGTAAATTACTAGGTTTTGCTTACGCCAATAATCTGTGGAATCTGTGCTTGTTCATTAGTATGTTTTGATTGTTTCGGCAGTGCCACTATCTGTAGCCATAGAGTGAGTTTCGTGTCATCATGTCATGTCTCATGTCATAGGCAACGCTCATGTTCTGAGATTTCAATCAAAACAATTTGCCTGAAATTTGTTGCTGGCTGTCTTTGATCAGTGGTTAAAACATTGGACTACTGATTGGCAGGGAAGGTCATGAGTTCAAATCCCAACACCACCAAGCTGCCACTGTTGGGCCCTTGAGTAAGACCTTTTAACCTTCAACTGCTTGTTGTATCAATGAGATAAATGTAAGGCACTCTGGATAAGGGTGTATGCCAAATGCCATAACTGCAAATTCTACAACAGCACTGAAACAGCAAACAGTGAGCATTTGTGTTCCAAGGCCAACAATCTTAACCCAAGTCAATTTATTCTGCCACAGTGGCACAAACTGTTCCAAAAATGTGTATAATGCATTTGTGTTTGTGTTAAAGAAAGCGAGAGAGGGGGGCTAGTGAAAATGTGATAATGTACACTCACCATTTTGGGGTATTGGAGACACTTTATTTAATCAGCCAATCATGTAGTGGCAACACAATGCAAAAATCAAGCAGCTACAGGGCAAGAGCTTCAGTACAGTCTACACAGAATGTGACAGCTCTGTGGGCGAATACGCTTTGTTGATGAGATATGCTTGAGGAAAATGGGCACATGGGTTTGAGCTGCCAGGAAGGATACAGTAACTCAAATAAGCACTCTTTACAACTGTGGTGAGCCAAAAAGCATCTCATGCACAAAACATCACACCTTGAGGTCGATGAGACACAACAGCCGAAGACCACATCAGGTTCTTCTGAGTCAGCAAGAACAAGCAATCTGAGGGCACAGACTGCTGATAGATAGCTGAAGACTAGAAAAAGACCACATGATTTTTTCCCTTCATTTTAAACTGTCCGGTTTCAGTGAGTCTACACTGAAGAAATTCCTATTCTTGGCTGACAGCAGAGGAACCTGATGTGGTTCAGTACTGTAATAGCTCATCCAGCCCAAAGTTTGAAGTTTGGTGCATGTTGAGATGCCTTTCTGCTCACCACCACTGCAAAGAGCACTTATTAGAGTTACTGACAGTTCTGACCAATCCGGTCGTCCTCCCCTGACCCCTCTTACTAACTAGAGACCCACACGCAGGATGGGGCAGAGGTGGCTCAATAGTTAAGGTGTTGGGTTACTGAATAGAAGGTTTGGGGTTCGAGCCCCAGCACCACCAAGCAGCCTCTGTTGGGCCCCTGAGCAAGGCCCTTAACCCTCAGCTGTATAAATAAGATAAATGTAAGTCACTCTGGAGAAGGGTGTATGTAAATGTTAAATGTTTTTTGTTTGCCACACCATTCTGAGTCAACTCTAAAGACTGAAGACTGTTGTGTGTGAAAATCCCAAGAGATTTCAGATTCAGCAAATTCTGAATTACTCAAACCAATCCTTCTGATGCCTGAACATTAATTGAAGCTCTTGACCTGTATCTCTATCTTGTTTTTTTTTGTTTTTTTCAAAACCGTTGCTGCCAAGTGAATGTCCAGGTGTACAGGTGTTCCTAATAAAGTGGACGGTGAGTGTATGCGACAACAGGACTTGGAGAATGCTCCAAAACCTTACATGTAACTGTAAATGGATAAAACATACAGTATGATGGGTTGTTGAATGGAAATCTGCTATAGTGTAGTATAGGAGGAATAATGTATACACTAAAGAACATTCATTCATTCATTCATCTTCTTGGCCGCTTATTCCTTTTTTAGGGTCACGGGGGAGCCGGTGTCTAGCCGGCCACATAGGGCGCAAGGCAGGAACAATCCTAGACAGGATGCCAATCCATCGTAGGGCACACACACTCGTGCACACACTCACACACTAGGGCCACTTTAGAGACACCAATCAACCTAACGTGCATGTCT
>JAOVVG010000001.1:9853419-9864082 GCA_028566375.1 Leptodoras nelsoni
ACTATGTGCGAGTATATATATATATATATATATATTTATATATATATATATATATATACATACAAAATGCATATAAATACCATATATATTGGAATTGTATATAGAAAAAGATTATATCAATATGATATGAATACTGACGATATGTCTCAGTTGTGACTGTTTCTGTTTGTTTGAAACTCTTTGACCAGTGTTAATCTTATAGCTACTGTTTTGGAACAGTGTACATTTTCGTCTGCCCTTTTCTGCCGACCTGAGACCAGTTTTGCTTCTAAAATAGTAGAGAGATACTGAGATACTGATCTCAGGTCAGTCGAAAGGGGCTGATTATATCAGTAGCATATCATATCCATGGTGTTATTTAGGAAAGATTGTTTGCGAGATCACCTGAACCGTGCACATCTATATGTCAGTTCATTCAAAAAAAAAAAAAAACAGAAAGGAAAAAAAAAACTTCCAAGACTTAATTAGACAGAGATTTGTATAACCGGATGTGTAATGCTAGCAGGGCAACACCAAAAGCAATAGCCATCCATGTCTTCATATACTTGATACATACTTGACAACTCAGTTCGAGACCTTGGAATAATAAGGATCTGTGTGACTTTGCTCTGAATATTATAAATCGGTGAATAATATTAACCTGCTAACGAATAACCTGTGACATTTTATACTAAAATAGCACTTGCATCCACATTCACAGTCTGGCTTCTGGGTTGAACAAGTCACAAGGTGACAAATCACACAGTGCAATGCATATGGAAATAAACTGACCCTTTTCGCATTTTTGTAGCATAATGGCCAAATCCTGCCTTCTTCATTACGTATGGCTACCAACCGTACTTACACAGCAGACAGCTTCAAATCGAACTGCTAATAAATGTCAGTTTGAGCACCTGTGCAATGCTACAGGCACCTGACAGGGATCGTCGTTTATACCCCATGCTTGGAAAGGGAATGGGGAGAGAGTTGGTTGGTTGCAATATAAATCCTACACATTGGACCTTTAGTAATGTAGCTGGCCTCTAATGGTTAAATCCAACTTGTGAACAATTATTCAGTCTAGCTAATTAGCTAGTTAGTATAATATATTACACTTGAAATGAAGCAGACGGTCAAGTGAGCCACTTTTTTTCTCTGTTTCTTCATTCTCTGTTTCTGGCCGTTGTCATAACCAGTGTCTATCATGATCTATAAAAGGTTCCATAATCAGTAACTAGGGACCACTGCGTGACATCATCAACCCAATTAGCCATGCTGCCGTCACGGTCAGCTATTATCAAACAGGGTCGACACAGAACATCTTATTTAACTGTTTATGTTTCCCCGGTTTCTGTACGGTAAAGTGAGCAGGAAAAGGGCAGATATGTTTTAATGCCCTTAAGCTACTGCATTAGCTGTTCATTAAGATGTTTACTTAACATTAAGAAGATGCTGTAGTTCCTCCTCTTGATTTTATCGCACAGGACAGTTTACAGTCGTCTGTCTGTTAGCATGACAGCGTACACTAGGCTTATGTCACATAGTCTGACATGGTATAAGGTGTTGGTATCAGACCAGTACCCAGTACCAGTAGCAGTATCAGTGCATGCCTGGCTTGAAAGTCTACACATTTTTTGTGTGTAATCATCAAAACATGGCTCAATCCTTTTCATGTTGTTGTCGCACAGAACCTTATACATCCAAGAGTCTCCAAGAGGAGCAAAGGTTTTTCCTATTAGCATTAACCAGTTAATCTGTTAAACTGTTGAAAATGTTCCACTTGCATAACATCCTATCGGTGTCTTTTTTTGTTTTGGTACGCATTTCTATTGATTTCTTCAACATTTTAATGTGAACAGTGATTCTTTTTTCAAGACGTGTGCCACTGAGGCAGCTATTTTGCTAATTTATGTATATGTCTATGTAAGTATATGTATATGTATTTTAGTGTGTATTTTATGCCAAGTAATGAATCAAGCCATTTTTGCCTGTTTACTTAGAAAAACTTAGATAACTGAATCCAAATTCCCACTCAAAAGTGCGTGTGTGCATTTGTGTGTGTGTGTGTGTGTGTGTGTGTGTGTATGAGTGTGTGTGTGTGTGAAAAGTGAAGGAATATCGATTTTCCTGTATGGGACACTATTGGCAGGAGAGGGACACGTTGGAGCATGCATGCCACAAACCTGACAATCGCTTTCCTTTCTCTCTCTCTCTCTCTCTCTCTCTCTCTCTGTCACTCTCTCTCTCTTTCTCTCTCTGTTTATGTTTCCCTCGCTCTATTTCTCTCTCATTGTCTCTGTCTGTCTATATTCAGCTGAGGAATCCATCAGCTGAACACTTAAACTTGAAACCCTGTGGTGTGCTGCTCTTTTTTATCTCTGTATCTGCCAAGTGTGCCTGATCAAATACAGCTCAATTCACAGATTCACAGCCCAGATGTATTTTTGTATCTTTTGGCCCTCCCTGCCCTCTCTCTTTGTCTATCTCTGTGTCTCTCCTTTTACCAGATCATATATTCACAGTAACGTATTTGACATTTCGAATTGTTGAATCTTGACCTGGACCAATCCCCGGCGTTTTTTGTCATCTGACAGGTGACATCTCCTTAATTCCAGCAGATTAATGACGTGTGTGAAGTTTGAACTGACAGCAACTGAAGCCATCTGCTTTTTGCACTGTGTTCTCCCGTGATTGTAGGTAGCATTTATCACCCTGCCGTTCCTCTAGTTCATGACAGTAATGTGAAATGTATGACAGGTGCAGTGCGCTCTCTCTCTCTCTCTCTTTCTCTGTCTCTCTATCACGCATCTCTCTGTCTTTCTTTCTCTCTCTCTCTCTCCGTCTCTCTCTCTCTATCTCTCTCTTTTTCATATTTCAATCTGTATGCATGTGTGTAGGTTTCAGTGTCTGTAAATAGTCTATTTGTGTACAGAAATATGTATACAGTAGTCATATCAGATTCCACATGAGGCATGTGGCTGAAGTCTGTTAAAGTGAAAAAAAATTCTCCCTGACTTGTTTTCAGCAGGAGACTATGTTCCGTAGGGTCTTTTTTTTCTCTTTCACTGTAAATCTATATGCATATATGTACAATATATATGTGAAATAAATATTTAACTACGTAACAGTCGTCCGGGTGTTTGAAACACGAACATCAAGAATTCTCGCATGTACAAATACACAACAATCTTTATTTTAAAAAAATCCAAATAAATTATTCCAAACAAAAAAAATTATATATATATATAAAATAAACTAGCAGATCCACTCAGTAGAAAATAGGAACGTATTTACATGGCATAATGGAACTAGTTAAATTAAGCAAATATTGGTCAAAACAGTCATAAATCATTGGCCCCATAAATGAATAGTTGTTGGTAGGCATAACACACATGCAAAAAAAAAAAAAAAAAGGAAAGGACAACAAGTCAGTCTAGACTAGCTAGCTTGAACATCTTCCAAAAATAACAAAACAACTGGAAATATTTGCGATGGACCACTAAATGTGATTGGAAATTCATGTCATGGATTTCTTTGGCTTTTCATGCTTTTGGTGGAACAGGTAGTGCTGTATTTATAGGCTTTCTGGAAATGGATGTTGCTTCCAACACTCCTTCACCTCTTCTTCTGTTCACTTGGTAATGTCCACTGAGTAAGAGACCGGTGCTCCTTCTGCGCCCGTGATGCTGTCGACGATAGATGTCAGGGATCTCAGATTGGCTTGCTCCGAATGATCTTCGTTCAGCAGATCTGTGGGACCAAACCGGGAGGTGAGATCGTCTTTTTTTCTCGTCATCCTGTAAAACTTAAAGTGAAATTCGCCTAGGAAGCATCTGAGAGATTTTACCTTCATGGGTGGAGCTGTAAGCTGGGGTGCAGTGGTCTGATGCGGTGCTCCACTCCGGGCTGCTACAGCATGTGCTGCCTGAACCCTGCTCACTGGAGGATGACACCTGTTACACACACATATGCACAACCACCCATCAGTCACAACACTGACCCAGACACATACAACTGACACAACTCGATTGTGAGAAACTGTACAATGTTTCTAGCGTACATAAGTAAGATTTAAATCTATTCCTGTTAAACAATAAACAATTTTTGAAATGGTAAAGAGAATATTTTGTTACAATCAGGTGTTCTTTACATGCTATATAGTCTACAATCTATAATCTGTACCTACAATCTATGTTTACAATCTATAATCAGTACCTAAGACCAGGTCTCCATGAAGAAATTGACCAAATATTGTGACCCATATCTGACATGACAGCCTACAAGCCATATTCCTGGCAACTCTTTGCCCAGAATATACTTTCCTATCAGATAGAACTTACCCTCTGAGCTGTCGAGGGCCTGTAATGCAGGCCAGCCTGCTCGTGCTCCTGCTGATTGAGTGAACTGACAAGAGCCTGTAGGCGCTCGATGTACTGGATCGCACTTCTGAGGATCTCCACCTTGGGTAGCCTCTGGTTGGGGTTGGTCAATGTGCTGCGCTTGAGCGCCTCGAATGCCTCGTTCACCTTCTTGAGCCTGCGCTTCTCACGCAGTGTTGCCGCCCGACGCCGGTCCATGCTTACCGATTTACGCTTGCACACCTTGCAGGCCCATGGCAGGCACTGACCCGGGCAGTGCTCTTGCTCCTGGCTGGGCGAGAGTGACAGAGACAGGGTGGAGGATGGAGATGGCTTGTCTTCTAGTCCTACAGTGCCAGAAAGCAGCCTTCCATCCCCACACAGCCCCACCATGGAGCTTCGGTCCTGGTATCCTCCTTGGTCAAATCCCCCTGTAAGTCTGTTAGGGAAGAAGTTCTCACCGCTTTCATAAAAGCGCTGCTCAGGGAAGAAATATGGGTTGGTCTCGAAAAGCTCCATTTAGGCTGACTGAGAAGTGTGCACTCCACTGGCTTGCTCTCTTCTTTCCTCACTTGCGCTTTCACGTACTAGGTCCTGCGTGGTGTGTGTGTGTGTATGTGTGCGCTGCACGTGTGTATCCCTGAGCTCGTGCCGAACAAGATCTGTGGGCGACAACTGCTCCACACCAACTGCAGGGGTGGCATTTAAACCCTCTGCCTGGTGTTAGATCACTAGGTTAAATATAGCCAGGGCCCTGAGAAACCCGACCCCATGTTAAGCTGTTGCCACACATCTAAACTTCGCATCTCTGTCCGTTGCCCCTAAGTCTCTCTGGGATGTTTTTGGGGTCCATTTTTGTTTAAGGAACAGCGGCAGGGCACTGTTGAAAGTCTGTGAAACATGATCTTGGTGCCAAGGAAATCTAACAAATCATAGGAGATTTGAGCGAGCGATTCAGAGTGTCTATTTTAATTAGCTGTCATCTCCAAATAAGTTATTCTCAAGTTTCTAAATTCAATGCTTGCAGATTATTATTTTTTTGGTTGTTCTTGCAAAGTTAACAAATGATTGTAAATCTTTCATGTCACAGAGTATGTAACCTTAAAGGGTTCTTTGGGTTGTCTCTATGGGGGAAACTCTTCAAGGATCTACATAGAACCCTACAATATACAGTTTGCGTTTCAGAAAAGGTTCCAAGCAGAACGTTTTTAAACTTAGCCAAAGTATTAAGAGTGTATTAAACACAATTTATGCTGAGAGGGAGAAATAATTGTCACTCATACGAATCTGTTTTTTTAAAAAGTATTTAGAAAATGGTAATTTTCTGGCACCAGGGGCACCAGGAAAATGTATGTAAAAAAACAGTAATTATCTTTACCATAATTATGAAAAAAAGAGTTTTATAAAAGCTTAAGTCAAGTGAAACAATTGGAGTCAGTTGGGGGTTAGATGTCTTGCTCAATAGCACTTCAGTCATGTTGTGTATTATCAGTTCTGGGGATTGAACCAGTGATCTTCAGCCCACAAGCTGTTACTCAACCACAAACCCACAGCTTAGCCAGTACTGGTGTTACAAATGTACCATAAATCTAAGATTGTTTTACGTACCATCATGTCATTTTACATAGTAAAAATCCAAGTTTAAATCTGTCAAATGTATATAAAAAAATTAAATACATTAATAAATTGCCAAAATACACTGGCGTGCCAGAATAACTGGTATATAAACTGGTAACATAAACATAAACTGGCAGTAAATACTTAGCATTTGCACAGTCCTCATGCTGATGTTTGTTGAGGCCCCAGCATTGAATTCCGATGTTACTTGAGAAAGTGTTGCACATCTATTGTGTGAAACGATTCTTGCCAGCCTCCGCTGGTCCACAGTACCTTTGAAATTCAAAAACTTTGCTTCTACCTCCGAAATGCAATGACCCATCTCACAAGCTCCAACTTTTAAACCGTGTTGAAAATTGCGAAATCATGGTACCTTGCCATTCTCATGATCCCTCTCACTTTATATGTGCATAACGTATATAACCATGGTGATGTTGCTATGTTGCTATTTTGGGTTTTTCTGGTATTTCAGTGTAAACGTACTTTCTTTCTCTAAGTGTAGAATAACTGTACTCTTATACTGTGTAAATTACAGAGAACACTGCTACTTTTCTCAATAAAGAATACTGCGTTTTTACGGTTAGTAGTGTCTTCTAAAAGCTGTTAAAAACAGATAATGTGTAATACAGATGTTTTCGTTAAATCATGACACATTTTAATAAATGTATGATATGTAAAATGTATCATAATTTACTGTCATTTTGAAATACAAGTAAAAATTCTGTCTGGATTATTTCATCTTTTCATATCATGATATCTTACTGGTACTGATACTATACAGTGAATCAGCTCTTCAGTGTCCCTGACCTCATTTAGTGAGTTAACCTCTGCAGGCTGGAAATCCCTCACAGCCCAAACGCTAAATCTGTTGAGCTTTTTTATTTTAGCTCTTAATGAAGCACACTGGCTTATTTATGGTTACTGATGCAGCAGCAGCAATGTGACACACTCGCAATACATGTCAAAGGTTTTTTTTTTTCCGCAATTCAGCTTTGTCATTGCTTATATAGTGTACTTTCTGTCGTGTGTCTTTGGTATTTGGTATTTGGTAGTGGGTGTGGGTGTTTAATTCTTGACCTAAGAACTGGTTGGGGATTTCAGATGCAGTCTTTGAGCTTATCTGTTCATTAACTTTATATAATGAGTTCAGGTTATATATTCATTACTATTAAAACTATTATTGTACATCAGGAAGTTCCAAGAGGAAATATGTGTGTCACACCACTCTCTGTCTGTGTTAACCACATACAATTCCACTTCCTAGTTGAAAGTGGTTACTACAGTAGTGTTATTGATGTCATCACAGTAGTGACATCATCAGTGGACATATCAAACAATACTTTTCAGGAATATTACTTGTGACTTGTGAAAATCTGATGAAAGCTCATCAGATAAAGATGAGAAAGGAGAAGGGAAGCCATTTTCAGAGGAAGAACCTTTAACGACAATAAACAAATCCATGTGACCTAGCTAGCCGACATGACATAAAGTGAGTGTAGCTTATCTGATCGATTTCCTGCTAGCAGAGCAATAAAAAAAAAAAAAGCACAACATTTGTCCATGTTGTGTCCATAATGCCACTTACCTGATATCAGTTTCTTCTTCATAGAACTGTTGTATAAAATCAATATGGCACTCTTAGTTGTGTGGTTATACTGAATATCAGCAGAGCTGTGACTCGGCCACAGCTTCACAGCTGTGCTGATATTTAGTACAACCGTAGTCTTGCTTGTGTGATATTGCTTAAATATATGATTCTGATTAATGATTTATACCTGTTACAAACCATTCGGTAAAGTACATATTTTTTGTGTACAGTGTACATACATCGATCAGCTATAACATTAAAACCACTGACAGGAGAAGTAGAAGAAGACTGATTATCTCATTACAATGGCACCTGTCAATGAATGGGATATAATATGCAGTATACAGTCACTTCTTGAGGGACTTTTGACAAAGGCCTAATTGTTATGGCTAGACGACTGGTACAATGCATCTCCAAAATAGCAGGTCTTGTGGGGTGTTCCCAGTATGCAGTGGGTAGTACCTATCAAAAGTGGTCCAAATAAGCACAACTGGTGAGCCAGTGCATAACTGAAAAAGGCCTACGATGGACATATGAGCATCAGAACTAGATCATAGAGCAATAGAAGAAGGTGACCTGGTCTGATGAATCATGTTCATCAGGGGGTTTTGTGTCATTTCCTTGGTTAAGAGATGACACTGTAGGATGCATTGTAGGAAGAAGGTAAGCCAGCAGAGACAGTGTGATGCTCTGGGAATGTTGTGCTGGGAAATCCTGGCTCCTGGCATTCATGTAGATGTTACTTTGACAAGTACTACTTAGCTAAACTTTGCTGCAGAGCAAGCACACCCCTTCATGGCAAAAGTATTCCCTAATGTCAGTGGCCTCTTTCAGCAGGATTATGCGCCCTGCTACACTGAAAAATTGTTCAGGAATGGTTTGAGGAACATGACAAAGTGTTGAAGGTTTTGATTTAGCCTCCAAATTCCCCAGATCTCGATCCAATTGAGGATCAGTGGGATGTGCTGCACAAACAAGTCTGATTCATGGAGGCCCCACCTCGCAGCCTAAAGTATTTAAAGGATCTGCTGTTAGATTTTTGGTGCTAGATACCACAGCACACCTTCTGGGCTTATGGTATGGGCAATATGCAAATGAATGGTAACCCCAGTGTGATCTGATGGGTTTTCCTAGACCTCCACACATAGGTACATATAAATCTTAGTCATTAGACAACAAAATGGACAAAAAGTTCCTTTAAGCATGAAATGTGATTGCTCATAAAATTACATCATACCAGTTTTTCTGGTACTTCAGTGTATATCTTCAGCTCAATAGACAGTGATATAGAAAATATTAATAGAAATATTCACACAAAATTCTTAAAAATGTTGGCAGAAGGGTATGTGCAAATGATATAGGAAATAAGAGATCGAGAGGGGAAAAACATAAAAATCATGTACAAGCAATGGGCTGTTTTGACCTCAGAAACATCTAAGGGCTAAGCAACACCTTCATGCCCACCACGTGGGTACCACTTGCCCTCTCGTTGGCGTAACCCAAGCTTCCAGGCCTGGCAGGATTAACAGGCTGTGCAGTTGAGTTAAAATGTGTCAGGTTAGAATGTGATGGATGGCCACTGATGGCTGAAGGAGCACAAAGGGCCCTCTGTGGCTCTCTGGGCTGGAGGGAGCACTGTGTCTGTATCACTCACTCAGGCCCTCCCTTTAACCCCATTGTCAGCATAAGCAGGGTGGCAGCCGCACGCACCCAAACACACACACACACACACACACACAGACACAAGTTTTCTATGTTTGTAAAGCCTTTCCATTAACTGTAGCTAACTATCTGCTATGCCTTTAACTAAATCTGACCCTAACATTAACCACAGAAACCACAGCTACATAATTTGGGTCTTTTATGTTTTTTTTATAAAAGTTAGTAAACATAGACTTTTCATAAATTATCCCTACACACACATACTGCAAGGACCCCACTTAAAATAGAAAGTACTTCTTCAGCATTTTGAAGAGGTTGTCCATCTGCTGGAGCAAAGTCACCTTACTCCTTACTCCCTACATTTGTGTTTACTTCTCTGAGTGTTACATTTTACAAACACACACACAGGAAAATTCTGAACATGGGTTCTTTGACTTATGGCTACTTTTGGCTTCATTATAGCCATAATAGCTTCTATTCAGAACTCTGTAAGAGAGGGTTTCCCTGTCAAAGAGTTCCCTGAAGAAAAGGCTACTGCACCCTATACAATTTTAGCTCCAATTTCCCAGTTACGGACTGATTTGGGGGCGGAAACAAAATTATTTGACGTTGCATTCCCAAAAGGTTGTCAGGAACAACAAAAATAAAACCAAACATGACATGATTCCTGGTACAATATAAAAATACAGTAGCTCCTTTTTCTGCACTAAAACAGACATACTGGTGTCTCCCCAACCGTTATTCCCTCCTTGTTTTCCCTTCAGCTTGATAAGGTATGTTCTTATCAAATGAACATGTTTTGTATTAGCTGAATTTGTTCAATTTTAGTTTGTGATGGTCAATTATTAGTACATAATGATGCACTATAGTAATATTCCTTTCAATAATTAAAAGTGAATGAGCTGTGTTTTGACATGGAGCAAAGGAAACCTGAAAATAATGGGGAAGGAGACTGACTGACTTTGTCTCCATAAATATTAACCATTACAAATATGGCAAATCCGTGCCTACCAAGTGACAATGAATTATTTTCCAGTATGTAGTAATACAGTTCATATAAGCCTAATGTTGATACACACTCCTCTCTTGAGCATGTAGCAGTGATTCTAGCATAAATATTGAGATTCATCTGAATAAAAAGTGGACTGTGTAAATGACTTAGACTATTGTTTTTAGGTGCAACTTCTGTTATTAATGTTTCTGCATTATTGAGCCAGTGTTTCCAAATGTTACTTTTCCAACAAGAAATTAAAGGTTACACAAGAATGTTTGTATATCAGTAATGAAAGCAACACATTACATACCAGAGCACTTTTGTATGCAAAAAAAAGAAGTAAGTGTGACAGTCAAAGTCTCCACAATAGTTGTGGCAGATTCTCCAAGATTCATTCATTCATCTTCTTGGCCGCTTATTCCTTTTCAGGGTCACGGGGGAGCCGGTGCCTAGCCGGCCACATAG
>JAOVVG010000001.1:9875453-9886127 GCA_028566375.1 Leptodoras nelsoni
GTTAGGTGCCTTGCTCAAGGGCACTTCAGCCAAGTCCTGTCAGTCACGGGAATCGAACCCGGGACCTTCCGATCACGTGGCAGACACCCTAACCACCAGACCATGACTGCCCCCAGTGCACTGACAAACTGGTGAACCTGCCACGTCTGACACGCTTATCATCACAGTCGAAGATGTAAAGAAAACATTTCAGTGTACAAGTACCAAGAAAGCTGCTGGGCCGGATGCATGCAGCGCTTTTCTGTCAATCCCGAACTTTACCAAACATCTTATTATTGAAAATTTCAGAACCATTTCCCAAAATTCCATGTCCAAAAGAGCATAAGGATTTTACACTAACAGCCTTTACCTTAGTGATTATGAACGATCTAGAAAGATTCTTGCTCCAGTATCGTGTATCGAGTACAACAAAAGAGCATCTCCATCCTTGCCGGTTTTGAGGGTTTTGTGTTACAGAAGACGCCGTTGCCAGCACCTGTGCAAGAGCTCCTTTTCTAGACCTTTCGTCCTCTTTCAGTACAATACAAAGCAGACGTTTTGGTGTCTAAACTGGTCCAGTGTGAACTGAAACTAAACCCTAACAGAAGTCAGATAATAAATGAATAAAAACCTTTCGTCTGCCATCACAGCCAATGTTGGGGCTCGAGTTTGCTTGTGTACAGTGTACAGATACACCAAATCAATACATTCGAAACTATTGGCATCTGGTCTTCATATCTGTGTGAACCCTATGAACTCGACAGATGCAACTTGCTTCCACATTCATATTATTTTCCTGGATGTTCATTGCCACAAGGTGGCATTCATATCAAACGAAGCTGCCCAACTCGCCCTTTCATTCAGTCATGCTAGCTGCTTGTCTATGCAAGGAAGTGTTTAAAATAATTTAAAATTGACATCCATTTTAAACCCAGTGGATGCAGCGTGCATCCAAATTCACATCCTTCCTTAGTGGAGTTATTATTATTAAAATGTTCTTCACAGCGAGCGACCTGCACGTCGAATGAAACGGCATGACTTGACCTTTTAAGCGGTGCTAGGTCCTTGACTGTGAGACGAAGGTTTGGTGAGAAGATTACTTTTGAATTTGCATAGCAAATATCCAACAGACGCACCGGGTGTCCAAAGTCAAGCTCCCGGGTCTACAAAGCCACAAAGTGTCTGTCGCGTCACGCAGTACCACAAATCAAAAGAAACAGGACAAGTTACCCTTTCCACTTATACAACTTGTTTCTCTGTGCGATAAAGCATTCTTGAGCAATCCGGTTTTCTCCTCTACATAATTATGAAAACACTTATGCCAAGGTTTTATAGTGTGATGCATGTAAAAACAATATGATAAGATTTCAAAAGATTTTTTACTTTGATAAAAAAGTATTATCATATCAAATGATGAAAGATCTGGATAATCTGGGCTGTTCTTCATTTTTTTTATTTAAAGGGAACTGCACAGTGTGTAGGGAGCTAGGGAACATGGATGTATCACTTCGCCGGACGTTCTGTCATGCTGCTGCTACATGATTGGCTGATTGCATATTACCTCAGGGACCTGCCCCTGCAATGCAATGGAAGGGAAGGGAAGGAGTTTGCGTATGTCTTATGCGGATCCGTCTGCTTTTTCGTCTCCGCCGCACATTAACTGGTGTAGCATACAAAATATAGCAACCCAAAATGAGCTACAAGTTCACTAACAAGCTAGGAGATCCTAACACTGAACACGAGAGATCACTGTGTCATGACTGACTGCTCACTTGCTGCCTCATATGAGGTCTGTCTGGCAAGTAAGAGAGTGAAATTCCAACGCTCTGTAGGACTTACACATGGGATCTTTTATAATGCTGACTTTTTCTGTTTCAGAGTTGGAGCCGGGCCTGTCTGTCTTCCACGTAGAACCCTGTGATGGATCGGAGAAAGAGGATCCAGGTGAGAATATTCAGGTGAAGCAAGAGCCCAGTGCTTCAAGGGAAGAGCCTCAAGTTCCCCCTCCTAAAACAAGTGTGCCTGAAGAGCCCGTCTCCCCGGCGGCATGTCTAGAAGATGAACAGAGAATTGAAGAAGTGCTACATCCACAGATAACTGACAACAATGCCAGTTCTTTACTCCAGGCTCATCAGTGTATGCTGATTAAAGAAGAAACCGAGGAATCGAAGTCTGCTTTGGGAACAGAGATTTTCTGTGCGTCACAGAGCAGCACCTTGGATGATCTAAGTAGTACTATTGCTTCCAATCACGCCAGCGGGCTAGAGACCGAACTGGATGGACTTTCTTCAATGCACAATGTCTCTGAGGTAAGTGACCTCAATTTGTGGTCTTTTCAAGGAAGCACTACGCTTTCTGGCTATCATTGAAGAGTATTTGTAAGTAAACCATGATAAAAATCCAGACAAGTGGCATTACCGTTTTTAAATTGTAACGATCATGAAAACTGTGGTTGATTTACCGCGATTTGAAAAACCTGCATTAAATACTATGGAGCATTAACCAAAGTCACCCAGACACATCGTTGTGTTTTTACTGTCTGTCTAACTTGCGAATAGCTTGTCAGTAATGCAAACTGAAGCCTTCAGTGTTCCCTACACTTGTAAATCCCTGCATATATGGCACATATGGTATACTGGAACCAGTACTTTTTTTCTGCTTCTGAATGTCCATTTGCTATTCAGAATGAATTTCATGTACATTCGTGTTTGCATATTCTTGAAACCTTTGATATGTTTTTTTTGTATTTTTTTATGTTTTCATATTGGATATTTCATTCATTTTAATGTTTATGCAAACAACATGGAACAAGAACATAGTTCTGGTAATATCGTTTGTGGTTTTGAAGGTAAAAGGTGAAATGATTTCAGTTTCAGAACACCTGAACCTTGATAATACTGATAACTGATAACCTGATCATTTCGGTTGCTATAATTGTGCTATTAAATGTTCATGCTGTTTCATCTCGAAGTGCGAGTGATGAAACAAAAAAAAAGAAGCTTTTTTTTTACTAGCAATGCAACTGTTCTTGCTTTTCAGTGTGACACATTTTCTATAGCACACTAATGAAAAGTGTTAAATGGCATTGAATCTCGGTCAGCAGCGTGGATGAGTTTTGTGTCTCAGTATAAAAAAAAAACCAATATCTGCCTTGGAAACGGCTCCATCTGCCTCTGCCAGGTCAGATCTTTAAGCACCAATGTAAGCTTGATACATGGGTCTGTAGGCATGAATTTTTCAAGACGCAAGTGTATCTTTTGACTAATATAGTGAGAGAGCATACTAAACACAATGATGTAAATACATACAATACAAAGTTGAGAATAACTGAATCGAGCCAATTTAACCAAAATGCATAATTTCTGTAGAACATCATGCTGTTTATTTAACCATTTCATCTGTTGATTTTGAAGACTATTTGGTTCACCTTCTTGATTAAAGCTTCAGTCTCTGGGTAGAGCCAACAAGCTTTTGTTCTGAAATATCCCAGTGTTTATTAGAATTGATGATCCTACAAGAGACAGAAGATACGGATCCACCATCAATAAAACAGCCGTAAAACATCATTTAGCCTACCTATTTTCCAATGTTTGTAGATTTTTTTTTTTCTTCCAAAAAGTCTGGCTTTAGTTTGTTTTTAGAAGTTTCATCTAATTGGCTTTCTTCTGTCATGGAAGTGCAGTTGAATTGTGAAAGCTGACACCTGTAACAGTCAACTGAACAGTGCAGTTATAAAATTCTTAAGAGATCTTTGGTCTCTTTTTTCCGCCTTCACCATCCTACCCATTGTGTGGCAGTCTGTGCTCACGAGTCCCTTACTGGCTAAGCTCCAAGATTTGGAGACATTTTAAGCTTTTGTTATAGCTGTATGAGAACACAATGCAAACCTATGGGATTGGTTATTATTATATACCATTTATAGGGTAAATTGTGAGCATATAGAGATCTGGCAGGATGTGGCTTTGAAACAATGCTCCATTGGCAATAAGGTACCCAATGTGTGCCAAGGAAGCAACCCCCACACCAGTACACCACCATTCCGAACAGAAGACATGTTGATTCATGCATTTGTGGTGGTATTCTTGCCAAATTCTGATCTTGCCATCTGTCCCAGAAGAAATCAATATTCATCAGTGCAGACAATGGTTTTTCAGTTTTCAACTGTCTAGGTTAGGTGAACCTGTACCTGTGTCCTCAGATTCATACTCTTGGCTGACAGGACAGACCTCACTGTGGTTTACTGCTGTTGTATCCCAAATGCTGGTTTCGATGTATCGTGTGTTCTGAGAATCACACCATTCTGTGTAAACACTACCAACTGTTGTGTATGAAAATACCAGCAGCTTAAATTCTCAAAGCAGCCTATCTGGCACTAAGAACTATGCCATCGTCAAAGTTACTGAAAGCAACTATTTCTTCATTCTGATGTTTGATGTGACCATTAACTGAAGATCTTGATCTGTACCTGCATGACACAGCGCATCATACTTCTGCTATGCGATTAAGCCAATTGGATTGATGGGAGTCAAAATACCATGTGGTGTGCCCATTCAATTCTGAAAATTCCTCTTCTCCACTTATATTTTCACATTTCAAAAAGTGTTTTACATATCTGAGCCAAACATTTGCACTCGTAGTACTTTCACAATGTGTGAATAAAATTTCAAAGTTGTGCGTTTTTATCATCTGGTACAACCATCAAGAAAAGACCATTTTGAGACTTTTCATATTGAACACAATTCAGTGACAGGAAGTGACATCGTACAGCAACATGGATCCTTGGAAACATCTAGAAGGTTTGTAAGACTTTGTCAAATTTAGAACACTTTCACCTTTTTAATTTTGCTGCTATGTAGTTGCTCCGTAAGACTGGCATGAGGTATGACCTCAGGAAAACAACGTAAACCAAATTGTATTTGTAAACCTGTATTTTTATTCTAAATTTCATAAGGAACATTGGTGAGGCAAAGTCCTGTTTTAAAATTTATCGGATCGGCACCTGAAATTTGAGTGACCTTGAAAAACCGCGACCACTGTGTGTGACCATAACACAGTGTTTTCCATTGGCGCTTTCTTTGCTTTTATATACTTCGTGATGTCATATCTAGAGTTCCTTAAGTTTAAGGCAGAATTTTCTGTATTATCAATATCTTCCTGCAAACTGATCTTTGAAGATTTATAGTTTGAACAGTGTAATAAGAAAATGTTTTTATAAATCTCTTAATTTATTAAGAATGGATTTATTAATTGATTATAACCTGTTTTCTAGATACCACTAAGTAGCAAAGAAAGAAGTGCACGCCACAGGCAGCAGGTTAACTCTGACCCTAGTGCAAGAGCTGAGTATCTTGCACGAAGAAAAGAAAGGTATGAAGTATGTAAAAAAAAAAACACAATATGTTTATATTAATAATAGTATTAGTAATAGTAATAATGCTCTTATTTTAATAATAATGCTCGTATTTCTAATTGGATGATTAGGAGATTTTTAAAGTGCTCGTATCGTACGTTTTGTGACCCCATACATGTCACAAACCCTTTAAAAAGTCTGCAGAATTCTGACGCCCCCTAGTGGCATTTCTCCTGGACATCCCAGATGCAGTCACATGACAATTTGTGAATTTATGTACGTGAAAATGTGACGTCATTTACAAAATGGTGATGCGCTTGATTAGTGCATGAGACCAAACTAGCTAATTTTTAAAACCTTGTTTTTATTTCCACAAGGCATGTTCCAACCCATTTAACAGTTCCTTAATAACATTTACAATATTATATATAAATCCCATTCAGACTCCATTTCTATGGGCAAGTCATGAAATCTAAGTTACGAAATGGTTGAGGTATATGTATATATATCCACCTTAATTTTATTTACTTGTGATATGAATAGCACGAGATATAATATACAAGAGAGATAATATACAAACTTCAGGATGCACTGAAGATCATCACTGGAGATGACAGTGAGTTTGAGGGATGTGAAGATAGTTCAGATGAAGATCCTGATTACAATCCAAGCAGCAATGACATGGAGAGTGATGAGTCAAGTGGGGCTGATTATTCGGGCAGTAGTGAAGCAATTGTTTTAGATGATGCACTGCATCCGAACATGATTCCCTGACAGCAAAATACTCCAGTAGAGTATTCTACAAAGTTCATTGCAGAAGAAATTCTTGAGTTACTGATGGAACAAACAAATTTGTACAGCGTCCCAAAATCAGAACGTGGCAGAAATGTTAATATCACTGTTAAAGAACTGGAAATACTGATTGGCCTTTATCTGCACATGGTCTTTGTCAAATGCCAGGAAATGGTATATCCTGGGCAATTGACATAAGATGTTCCATGGTGACTGACCTGTCATGCAACCATTTTCAGACCTTGCTGTGTTGGAAGATTCGTCCTTGGCTTGACCTGTTTAGCAAACAATGCCTAGATATCACCCCAGAAGAGCACATTGATGAGCAAATGGTGTCTTTCAGAGGGGGACACAGCCTAATAAGGCAGTATTTGAAAGGCAAGCCCCACCCTCGGGTTTGAAAATGGTGGCCCGCTGCTCTAGCTCTGGCATGCTCTGTGATTTTCCGGTCTATCGAGGTGGCACAGGTAAGGAATTCTTACTTGGCATGGGAGGTGATGTGGTGGCCAAGCTGTGTGAAACACTCCTATCAAACCAAAACTACAAAGTATTTGCTGACAGTTGTTTTTCTTCAGCAACACTGCTCAAGCTTCTTCAGCAACAGCTATACTTTGTAGGAACACTCAGCAGCAATTGCTTGGCTGGTTGTCAGCTGAAAGATGAGAAGAGTCTTGCCAAGTGTGGCAGAGGATCCATTGATGCGAGGGTGGAGAATGATTGCCTTTGTCAAATGGTACGACAACAAACCTGTTACCCTGATCTCATCCTACTGTGCAATTGAACCTCAAGACAAAGCAAGTCATTGTAGCAAATTAGACAACGCATTCATGGAGGTCAATAGACCTCCTTGATGCATATGTTGCAAGGTACAAGTAGCACATTAGGTCAAGGAGATGGTACCTCTACATGTTTTGGCAAACCATCATGTTAGGACTTGTTAATGCATGGTTGATCTACTGCCGTGACTGTAGACTACTTGGTGTCCAAAAGACTTTCCAAGCAGAGGTTGCCATAATTCTGATTTTTGTGTATCAACAGTGTCGCCCATAACTTAACGGCACACTTCCAAGACTACCACCACCTCGCAAGAGAATTCGTGTTGGAGTTCCAGATGATGTTCGCTCTGACGAAGTCGCACAATGGCCAGTGAAATGTGAGAAGCATTGTTGTTGTAAAGTCTGCAAAGTCAATGCAACCACCACCCTCTGTGAGAAATGTGATGTGCATCTCTGCTTTACTGAGGAAAGGAACTCCTTCTAAATTTACCATTTAGCTTAGGCGAACTGCCAAAAAAAGCTTACCAGACAAAAGGACTGTTAATGGTTCAAACATGATTTCCAAGCATTGTTTTTCACGTTCTTAGTTCTGAACAGTTTTTGCACTATGCCCATGTTTTTTAAAGTTCAGTATATAGATCTGTTTCTCAGATTTCCACTCTTCTGAGGCTTTCTACAAGATTTTGGAGTGTGTCTGTGGGAATTTTTGCCCATTCATCCAGAAGAGCATTTGTGAGATAAGACACAGATGTAGGACAAGAGGGCGTGGCTCACAAACTCCATTCTAGTTCATCCCAAAGGTGTCCGATGGGGTTTAAATCAGGGCTCTGTCCGGGCCAGTCAAGTTCTTCTACACCGAACCATTCCTTTATGGACTTTGATTTGTGCACTGGGGCACAGTCATACTGGAACAGAAAAGGGCCTTCCTCAAACTGTTCCCACAAAGTTGGAAGCATGCAATTGTCTAAAATGTCTTGGTATGCTGAGGCCTTAAGATTTCCCTTCACTGAAACTAATGGGCCTTGGCCAACCCCTGAAAAACAACCCCATAGCATTATCCCTCCTCCACCAAACTTTACAGTTGGCACAATGCAGTCAGGCAGTTTTTCTCCTGGCAGTTGCCAAACCCAGACTTATCCATTAGACTGGCAGACAGAGAAGTGTGATTCTTAACTCCACAGAACATGTTTTCACTGCTCTAGAGTCCAGTGTCTACGTGCTTTATACCACTCCATCCAACACTTGGCATTGTGCTTGGTCATGTAATGCTTGCATGCAGCTGCTCATTCACGGAAATCCATGCCATGAAGCATCCAGGGCTTTTTTGCTGATGTTAATGCCAGAGGAGATTTGGAACTCTGCAGTTTTTGAGATAGCAGAGCGTTTGTGGACTACTGTGCACTATACGGCTCAGCACTCAGTGACCCTGCTGTGTAATTTTACGTGGTCTGCCACTTCGTGGCTGAGTTGCTGTGGTTCCTAAATGCTTCCATGTTTCAGTAATGCCATTCACAGACAATTGAGGCAAAAAAACTTTTTTGCAACGGTGATATCCTATTACAGTAACACACTTGAATTCACTGAGCTCCTTAGAATGACCCATTCTTTCACAAATGTTTGTAACTTTGATTTTCTACACCTGTGGCAATGGGACTCCAGTCCCCCGTTTATAAATATAGTTTGATGTTGCGTTACATAACCCATTTTTTCTTCTTCTTCGTCCATGCCAGTGCGTGCATCTCTCCTCTATTTCTATTTCTCCTCTACATTTAAAGACCAGCATAGAGGAAGAGCAATCAGAATCTAACATGCCAAAAATACAACCCCTACCCTTCTGCCATGAATATAACCTCTGAGTGAACAAGGTGTTAAACTCCCAAACAAACAAAACCTTATTAAACTGAGCACAGTTTATATTCCAGAGGGAGCATTTATGATGTTTTGTAGCCGCTTTCACCTAGTCTTCCTGGCTTCCTCTTGCACTTTGCTTGGTTAGTGATCTTCGGCAATCTAGGGTCTTGTTGTACACCATGCAAACTTCAAGACCAGTCTGATTTAGCGCTAATAAAGCACTAAGGCACTAAAAACATGGGGCATCTTGGGACATGTCTGAACTCAAAAATTTGTCTGTGACTGCAGAGCTAAAATGGAGATTATTTGAATTCACAAATTCCTGTATAAAAAATATATATTTTTTTTCCTGACATGGGCACTTCAACCATATATTCTTAGATATATCGTTTATGTTTTTTAAAATAAAATAAAACTGTTTACAGTCTAATTCATGTCACCTTATTGTACACTGTTGTTTTAGCTATCAGAGAAGAAAGCTGCTGGGAAAGATTAAATATGTAAAGTCAAGTGACCTGCCAAAGATAGAGAGGAAGAAACAGAGAGCGCAATGGAGAGCTGCATCCAGAAATTACAGGGAGAAAAAAAAGATGGCTGAGGCTTTGCTAGACTTTTTACCTCCGTCCATGGCACAGGACAAGAGCAGTCAGCCTGTATGGGTTAAGTTTTAGCAGCCCCTTTACCTCTGAAGGAGAAATTTAGTCCACTGATCTGGTGTCCTCCAGACCAGTGAGAGAAGAGAAAGAAATCTTCATCAGCTGAGAAACGGTGCAAAACAACTGCAAAGAAAGAAGCTTCAAACTGGGAAAATGGGACACCTGAAGGAGATCATGCACCACATAGCTGCACCATCAAGAGACTGATCTTCATGTGGCCAGTTTGTGATCATCACCCATGATGACCTTCCATGGGTATACTAGGTTCTTATAAAGTGGTTGTTCATTCGGCCAGATGTCACTTTCTACATGATGCAGCCAAATGTTTGTTGGACACCTCACCATCACAACCATATGTAGGACTTACCCAAACTGTTGCCACAGACTTGGAAACAGACAGTATGTCTTTGTATGCTGTAGCATTACGGTTTCCCTTCACTGGAACTAACAGCAGCTTAATATGAATGAATATTCCATGTGAGAGCTGCAGCAGATATAAAATGAAAGTAGATGGTTGCAACCTGCCATGTGTGTAGCATTGCTTCTGGTGTAAAAAAAGAGCTTTAATTTGCTACCCCAGGCTATGAAATTTATGTCTGTTGTAGGTTAAGACTTTTAATGGATCTGTATTAAACTTTATTGTGAATGTATTATCTCTCATTCGTCCTGTCAGGGTCATATCTGACCACTTGCTCCTAAAAAATGTTTCGTCTCACTGCTCCACTGAAACTTTTTGAAACCATTTAATTTCTACTGATTATATTGCAGATCATTACCAACCAAAATGAAAGCAGATGATATGTACCATTTTCATCATGGGCATGCATGACTGAGGTACAGTTGTACAAAATTGTCCCCAGTGCTTGGTCCTGCCCTGACCTTAATTATGGAACTAACCCTAAGTATCTGGGCAAATTACATAATTATACAAAAAATCTAGAACATTGACACATTTTTCATTTTTACCTTGCAGTACAGATTTTTGACCCCTTAGTGGAGCCCCAAGAAGGCAAGTCTATTTAAAAAAGGCAACAGTCAAATGGACCAAAAGCATGTCCTATGTCTTTGCCTAACCAGACTGGAAACATGTCTGCATAGAAAATATATGCAATTTCTCTTTCTATGAATTAACTACCAAATCACAAGGATTTTCATGTCCCAGTACACTTTATTTATTGTATTTGTTGGCACATAGAAGTACAGGGGTTAGACAATGAAACTGAAACACCTGTCATTTTAGACCACAATAATTTATTAGTATGGTGTAGGG
>JAOVVG010000001.1:9886227-9897407 GCA_028566375.1 Leptodoras nelsoni
TATATATAGTACATGCCAATTAGTAGATTTTATCTTCTCTGGGTTTTTCCCCAGGGGCAGTGCAATTTCAATGTTGCAGACAACGTGTGGCCAGACGGGTACCAATGGGTGCCGAATGCTTTATTTACTAGTTTGCCTATATTTTGAGCAACAGTTTATACTAAGGTTATTTTTACTATCACAAGTGTTTACTTGTTACATTGAGGTGTCTTTGAGGGTATATCCTATGGAAAATGAAATAATTTGGAGTGAAGTTACAAACTATCAGAGGCATATTTGATCAAAAGTAATGGCATAATATGATGATCATTTGACCGTGCAGCGAAGAAACCTTGTGTAGTCTAAATCCCATGGCACATATATTAGTATAGATCTTTGGTTGGCTTTGTTGTTTTTTTGGGGCAAACCATCTTACAGAATACTCTCTTTGCAGGATTTGCAGTGCGTTATGGCAGGCCGACAAAGATTTTGTTCAGTCAAGGAAGTCATTGAGATGATTTGCATTCCTGATGGGGCTTTATCGGACACAGAATCCTTTTCAGACGATAATATTGAAGATCCAGAGTTTGCTCCTGAAGCATACGAGTATGACTTCAGCCTTGATGATGAGCCACTGGCAGAAATGGCAACCGCTAATTCCAACCACCTTAATGTTGAAATTCATAACGTACATGCAGACAGAGACACTGAGGTCCTATATGACTATGAACCTCAGCCAGGCCCAGCTCAAGTCAATAGAGAGTTTTCTTGGAGGCAGTGGAAACCCCCAACAGCTGATATAGACTCTTCATTCCGAGGACCTGCGTTCTCACCTCCACCAGATGAAATACCAAGTCCAAAGTGGTATTTTGATCAGTTCATGGACAAATCCGTGTTTGAACATATTTCATACCAATCTAACCTGTATGCAGTTATGAAGAATGACCCAGAACTGAAAACAACCCCTTCTGAAATGGAGCAATTCATTGGTTTACACATCTTGATGTCCGTAGTACGTATGCCATCGTACCGCATGTACTGGCAGACGGCAACACGCTACAACCCAATTGCAACAGTCATGGGACGTAAGCGATTTGATCAGCTGCGAACATGCATCCATATGAACGACAATACCAATGTAAAGCAAAAGGGTGAGCCTGGATACGATCCATTGTACAAGGTCCGACCAGTTCTTGAGAAAGTCCGTGCAAACTGTTTGAAAGTTGAACCGGAAGAAAACCAATCCATAGCTGAGCAGATGATCCCCTTCAAAGGAAAGATTGGAATAAAACAGTATATCAAGAACAAGCCACGAAAATGTGGGATCAAGGTCTTTACTCGTGCAGGTGTCACTGGACTAGTCTATGACTTTGAAGTATACACTGGAAAAGGAACTGTGACCAATGAGCGTGGACTTAGTGTTGCCGGTGAAGTTGTGCTTCGTCTCGTATCAGAAGTTCCCAAAGGACTAAACTACAAGTGCTTCTTCGACAACTGGTTCTCTTCCCCTGAACTCATTGTGGAACTGAAGAAAATGGGAATTCTATCAGTTGCTACCATCAATCCTAACCGTCTCCGCGGATGTATCCTCAAAAGTGACAAGGAACTGTCAGAGGCTGGGCGTGGTGCGTATGAAGTGAAATACGAAATGACAAGTGGGATGGCCATCGTGAAGTGGTATGATAACAAGACAGTGTTACTGGCATCATCCTTCATTGGCCCTGATCCTGTTGATAGATGCAGAATGTGGTCGAAAGAGAAGAAGGAATATGTGGAAGTGGACAGACCCCACATTGTCAAGGTGTACAACAGCAACATGGGAGGAGTAGACTTGGCGGACATGTTTGCAGCTCTCTATCGCATTGAAATCCGCTCACGTCGTTGGTATCTGCGCATTTTGTACTACTTGATTGACCTATCACTGGTCAATGGCTGGCTCCTCTACCGCCGTCATCTCACCCAGAAGCAGGAGAAGAAGTATATGCCGCTTCTTGACTTCCGTGCTCAAGTTGCAGATGCCCTCATCAAGGTTGGCAAACGGGCTGACTTGAACAGCCGAAAAAGAAGACGACCATCATTCGAAAATGCTCCAGAACCCCATCAAGCTGCCCCACCTCCAGTTCAGAGGATTGTTGCGCCATCAGCTGACGTCAGACTAGACCAAGTCGATCATTTGCCCAACCATGCTGATAAACGTGGACGATGCAGAATGTGCAAGAGTGGCTACACGCAAATGGCCTGCCTGAAGTGCAAAGTCCTTTTGTGCTTTACAAAGGACAAAAATTGTTTCGTGGACTATCACACGAAAAAGTGACATTCAGACATGCCCGTCTCAATGAGGATTTGAGACATTGGCGTAGTATTATCGGTATCAATAGGTAAAGTTATTTCATTCGTGATTTTGTTTTTACTATTGTAATTTTTTGTTTTTCATTTTTTACTTATCTATGCCAAGTGGTTTTTGTTGTTATTCCGCCAAAAAAACACTTTAACATTGTTTTGAAAAGTGTTATATAAATAACGTGTTCATATATATTCAGTCTTCAGTGGTAATGCACCACTCCAGGTCAATGTTGCAAATCTGCAACATCCCAGAATGCATTGTATGTGAAGGTCTCGCTAAAAAAGTCAGAATTGTATATTACTACACCATATGATAATTTTCACCAAATATCTGCTACTAAAACTTAATTTGAGCTTGAGCAATGCTTACTATACCTTAGGTGGAATATTTGGTAGCTATCATGTTTCATGAAATCTGGCCACATGGGGACACTATACCAGAAAAAAATGAAAAAACTTAATCACTGAAAAATTACAATGCCTATTGTAGCTGGGAAATTGTGAATTGTTTTTCTGTGTTGGTGATTTTCTATGGCATGACACAGAAGCCTCGATCTTCATCAAATATGGCAGGGATGATCTTAAGAAGAATCCTCGCAAAACCTTATGGATTTTTTTTATTTTCAAACCAGTTATTTCAGTACAACAATCTGTAATGGCATTGAAGCCACCAAGAAGCGAGGGCATATCTCAGCAAGGATTTGCTGTGTTGGTACCACACTCTTTCCTGAGTATGTGTGAACAAAATTTGTTCACATATTGAGGGGCACTGCAAGAAACAGAAACTTCTTTTTTGCTTTGTATGTCTTGTGGTGGTGTGTTTCCCTTAACAAAAATTATTCTTGTGTAAGGTGATACTTTGGGAGGTCCCAAAGATGAGACATGACAAATACCACATTTGAACATTTCCACAGGTCATAGATTTTGTCTTCATCAAATTTGGCAAGGTGATCTACGGACTAAGCTTCATTCAAGTCATCAGATGGACTTTTGAAATCCATTACAGCCAAATCAAAGGCAAACAACTCAAACAGGACATGAGCTCACATTTCCATTACACCCAGCCTTTGATCAGCTATTGTAACTATTGTAGAATGAATCTGTAAAGTTAAGAATTATGACCCTAACCTGGATTTAGGCTTTCATCTGTGTTGTTAATATAACAGATCTCTGACATTGAGAAGTGCACAGAATGCTGGAGAGGGAAGAAAAACCCAAAATGTATTAAATCGGATTAGTCTGGTCAGACTGAGCCATGCGTCCCAGATTTAAAAACCACACCCAAACATTGCTTAAATCCAATTTGCACAAGTCAGATTTCAGGTTTTTTAGGGGTTCAAATATGTAGTGCTGGAACCCAACGTTTTTGGTTAGGACTTTTCTTCTTCTTCTGATTCTTTGTTAAAGTGGAATCATACCCATTCCCAAACCATAAGGTGTACAGACCTGTAGCTCCAACAAATGTTGTATAGATTAAATTCTGTTTTGTGCATCTGTTATCTGCAATGGACTTTTGACTTATTGTTCATCACCTTTAATATTCGTATTTTTATCTGATTTTTTACAGTGTTCTTGAAATGTTCATTCTTTTAGTTAAAATTTTCTCATGTGATACAGCATCTTCCATGGTGTGGTAGTTAACAAATCCCGTTCGGAGTTTGATCGCTGCTTGCAGAGGTCTGCTGGGTTCAGTGCAAGATTGTCACTGGTATTGAATGTCTGTTGGCTCTATTTAAAACCCACAGTGATGGAGAGAAAATCCGATTAAAAGCATACATTCCACATTCACCCCTGCCATGTTTCCAAATTCCAAAGCTATTTATCTGTCTGTCTGTCTGTCTGTCTGTCTGTCTATCCATCTATCTAATATATCACATACAGGAAAACTGTCATTGGTTCAATGTATAGCATTTTGTATACCTGCATCCACACACTCAAACCAAGTTGCTCAATAGCTCAGTTGTTTTTCTGTCAATCCCAAAATTAATTGTTTAAGCCATGCTTCTACCAAGGTGTGTCTTGTCTTAAGAATCTCAAGACTCGGACATTTCAAGGTCTCAAAGTACTGCTTGGACCCCAATCAATGCCGCTTGTGGCTGTTTCCAAAAAATTTCTGACTTATCAGTGGTCCAGCATTTAAATCAAGCATCTCTCACTCTACATTTCATGTATTTTTATCTGGTCACATCAAAATTGGTTTTGATGCAATCTGTAGATTATGTAGTTTTTGAAACGCATTTTCCCAGCTTTAGTGGTATTACTATAGCTTGGAGTATATTGAATATTGGATTATACTAATAATTCTGTCATTCTTCCCTCTCTACAGCTTCCATTAACAAGCAGCGTAAACGCTGGTGAGCCTAAAAGATGTGTTAATTATGGTCCAGCAGAGCAGGATAAAGAGCTCCAAAGGAGAGAAAGGTAAGCTTTAGATATTTCACATTTTAAACCCTTTAACTGTCCACTCATTTGACTAGGATACGTTGATGTTTGATTTCCTTACTGAGAGAAATGGTAGAAGCTGTTTTATATATGAAGACTTACAAGATGGCATGCTGTTGAAGGGAAGATTGAAGGGTGATAAGAAATGAATAGGCAATACTCATAGCTTTATCTCTTCTCAGTAATAGCGGTGCTCATTCCGGCTAACATACAGCTAGTTAAAATCTAATGTGGAGAACCATGCCATTTTTTCAAGGGTTTACACCATGCAGTTCAAAATATTATCTACCCACCAAAGGTGTTTAGCATGTACTGGGCAATGTTGGCACACTAGTTAAACCTGTTAGCAGAGTATAAAAAGACATAGATTAAGCTTGCCAGCTGTAATCAAGTTTGAAATACAAAAAAAAAAAAAAGAGGAAGAACCTCTCAAGCACCTCTTATTAGCCACTAGCCAGTGTCACGAGTTCTCTAGTGCAGCAATTTCTTAAGCTTAGATGTTCAGCAAGAAACAAGTTATAACACCATAAATCTGTAATAAATACTACAATATCCCAACCTTTCAGTCTCTTACTCCAACTCCTCACAGACTTCTTTAATGACGACGATACCCCTGACACAGTGCTGACCGTGCATCGCTGTTACCGGATTGTAGCGGTCTGATCATTCACAGAACTGGCAACCCCTGCCAAATGCATCTTAAATAAAACATAATGATGCTGTACTGTGTAAAATGTAATTTCTATAATATACACTATATGGCCTAAAGTATGAGCAAGTATATCCCATTCTAAAACTTTATAAGAGCTTTGACGCTTCTGAGGAAGGCTGTCCACTAGATTTTGGAATGAAGCTGTGGGGATTGGTGGTTATTTGGCAGCAAGTCTATTAGTGAGTTCAGGCGGTCTTTAAGGATGGTGCTTTGTGCACAAAGGCATTGTTGTGCTGGTACAGGGTTGGACTAGACCCTTTAGTCCCAATAAAGGGAAATAATAATATTACAGCATACACAGACTTTCTAAACAGTTTTGTGTTGCCAACTTTGTGGCAGCAGTTTGAGGAAGGCTCACATATGTGTGATGGTCAGGTGTCCACAAACTTTTGGTTGGCTATATAGTGTACAACATATCCAGAGGTAGGTGCGTATGTTTTTATTTATTGATTTTAAGATTTTGAAATTTAAGTTAATTGATGTTAAGTTGTTTCATGGTAGGTCAGGGTGGGAATGGCAATATTTGGTTTGTGTGTTTTTCTTTTTTCCTAGGTGTCAAATATTCACAGAATAACATAGTTTACATGGTATTAAGCATTTAATATACACCAGTTGGTGAAAAAAACATTCTTTGTACAAAAATCATATGTTAAATAGGATAAATACAAAAAAAGGGGGGGGGGGGTCAAATTCCCCCAATTGTTGTTCTTTTCATATTTTTGAGAACGCCTTTTCTTTTATTGTCAGTTAATTAAATCACAAGTTGAAAGAGGGAGTGGCTGGGAGGAAAGGTGGCTCATTAAGCCTGAAAGAAAAAAAAACAATTTGCAGCTTCTTAGCTATAAATAGATCATTAAATAATTGTTGTTTTGTAAAATAATGGTCAGAACTGCCCCTCCCACTGTCCTGTATGATTGATAGCCATTGTGTTCAATAAAGTTATAAACACCTTAGGAACGGAAGCAGGGTCATGTTTAGAGCAGTAGTGGATTACACAGCGAAATGGTCTTCAGGGCAGTCTGCATCTCCTGTGCTGGGAAACTCTTTAGTTATTGTATGATTTGGCAGACTCCAGAGGGAGGGGGTTGTGAAATACTACCTACACTTTTGAGCAGTTATAGCAGGTCACAAAAAGGAAACCCACTGGAGTAAGGACGTTGAATGAAAATACAATGGGGAAAAAAACCTAATGGGTAGATGGTAATAACATTGCAATCTGTAATTTCAGATTTCAAAGGTTGTTATTTCAAAGGTTGAGGTAACCACCCGATCATACACTAAGGTTGATCGTGAAACTGTGTGCAACCCTGTTAGATTTTTATGAAGCATTCATACATCTTGCATATATATCCTCTTAATGTATTGCCATTGTAGTGGGACAAATGGACAAATGGAAATGACGCCCTTTCTAGAACCTTTCCTGTTTTTTCCTCGACCATTTCCTTTCCTTTTAATAACCATTTCCACAACTGCTAAATTCTTAATAGGACATTTGCAAAGTCATAATACCTCATGTGAAAAGTTACGTTTCTGGTAAAAAGTGGTTTTTTTTCCAACCAAATGGAGTTCTCGCTCATTAGAATTCCTAGTAATTTTGTGCAAGATTGAGTTGAAATACTGGCTTTTGAAATATTAATATACTTTATATCTCTCTGATTAAAGTCAAATTTTGTTCTCTGAATATATTAATGCTTATTTTAGTACAAAAATGGCTATGGTGTGAATATGCACCTTTTGTATTCTAATTAATTCGAACCGACATCTCATCCAGAATCTAATGCTTAATTTCTAGTATATATGCGACGCAAAATTACATTTCTAGTAGGTATGCAATTGACCCCTGACCTGTTGCTGGATAGCATAAAGTATCCTGTCTCATTTGGATTTGGGTTGGCAGTTAATTCATTTTATTTCCAAGATTTGACCACTTCTGGGCTTATATATGAATAATATACATTATATAATTATATATACACACCAATCAGCCTCCATAACATCAGCATCACTGACAGGTGAAGAGACTAACACTGATTATTTCATTACACTGGCATCTGTCAAGGGGTGGGATAAATTAGGCAGCGAGTGAACTGTTGGTATTGGAAGCAAGAAAAATGGGCAACCTTAAGGATATGAGTGGCTTTGACAAGAGCCAAATTTTTATGGCTAGATGACTGGGACAGAGCATCTCTAAACCGACAAGTCATGTGGGGTGTTCCCACAAGCAGAATGCAGTGGCTAGTACCTACCAAAAGTGGTCCAAGGAAGGAGAACCAGTGAACCGGAAACAGCCTGTCTGGTCTGATCCCACAGAAGAGCTACTGTAGCAGAGCTTGCTGAAAAGGTTAATGCTGGTTATGATAGGTGTCAGAACACACAGTGCATCACAGCTTGCTGCATATGGGCTTATGTAACCACAGACCAGTGCCCATGTGGACCCCTGTTCACCACTGAAAGTACTTACAATTGGTATATGAGCATCAGAACTGGACCATGGAGCAATGGAAGAAGGTGGCCTGTTCTGATGAATAACGTTTTCTTTTATATCATGTGGACGGCTGGGTGTGTGAGTATACCTGGGGAAAAGATGGCACCAGGATGCATTATGGGATGAAGGCAAGCCAGCAGAGGCAGTGTGAAGCTCTGGGAAATGTTCTGCTGCAAAGTCCAGGCATTCATGTGGATGCCACTTTTACATGCAACACCTACCTAAACATTGCTGCAGACCAAGTACAACCCTTAATGGCAACAGCATTCCTTAATGGCAGTGGCCTCGTTCATCAGGATGATGCTCCCTGCCACAGTGCGTTGTTCAGGAATGGTTTGAGGAACAGCAGACAAAGCTGTTCAGGGTGTTAACTTGGCCTCCAAACTCAATTAAGCATCAGTAGGATGTACTGGACAAGTCAGATCCATGTGCTAACTTGCCATTCTCATACTGGAAACAACTCTAGAACCTTCCATAGATGTCAGTGGTGGATACAACCAATAACATGCAGGAGGTGTTGCTATGTATTTTGCTTAGGCTTCAGTACCGGTTTTTCTGGTGTGTGTGTATGTATATGTATATATATATCCCGATCAAGCATAGCATTATGACTACATTCTTTTCTCTTCACTCGTTGTCCATTTTCTCAGTTCCACCATATAGCTACACTTTGTAGTTCTACAATTACAGACTGTATTCCATCTGTTTCTCTACACACTCTGTTAGTTCCCTTTACTCTGTTCTCTAGTGGTCGGGAACAGCACAGTTCAGTGGTGGATCATTCTCAGCACTGCAGTCACGCTGATGTGGCGATGTTGAAACTCCAGCAGCACTGCTGTGTTTGATCCACTCACACCAGTACAGAATTAAATAGTATTTGCTCCCTTCCCTGTTTCTTCTATTTTTGCTCATTTGTCTCATGTAAAAGTTTCAGGTGTCAGACCATCAAACTAATTTAAATATAGCATAAAGACAACATGCAACTTTTAAATTATCATTCCATTTATTGAAGATGAAGATTTTTCAAAACCTTAACTCATTTGAAAAAGTAATTGCTTCTTAGCTACCAAATCAACCAGTTAACAAAATTCCATTGAGAACGACAATGAGAAGTACATACTTGTCTTGTCAGCAAGCGTGTCTGTATTTTCCTGACACTAATTGCTTTTAACAAAACACTAAACTTTTTCAAGATGCAATATTATGTCTAGATTAGTTTCCAATCCACTGGCTAAATCATGTTTCAGAATGGTGTTCAGATGTTAGATTTGCTGCCGAAGTCCTACTGGAAACCAATAGCCTTCCATACAGTTTCTGAAGTATATGGCTAGAAATATATATAATTAATATATATATAATAGATACTCTGTGTGCTGAGCCTGAGACCAATTGAGAGCTTGATTCTGAAGAGCCAAACTGCATCTGGGTCATAGTTTTCCATTTTAATTGCACTTTTAAGCCTACTTGTGGATTAGTACATGGACCCCAATGATCATAAGCATGCAGCTGTGTACAGTGTGTGTTCAGTCCTGATAAAGAAAGTGGCCAAATTCTCACATTTTCTTCGGTCTAGCCTAATTGGAACCAGAAAACATAAGGAACATTGTTAAATATCAAAAGAGTGGAAGTTAAAGGGGTTAAAATCTGCCTGTTAGAATAGTGTTTATCACTTGCCAGTAAATGTGTTTATGCAATTGTTTGTTCTAAGTCTCGCTCAATTTCAATTTTAGATATTCTATGATAAGAGCTCGTGGAATTGGCAAACTACCAAAAGTTGGAAGAGAGCGAAAAATGGAGCCAAGAATAGAAAATCAGAGCATGTGTAGGAAAAAGGAGAGACTCCCAGGAGTATTGATGTTGGAGGAAGAACAATGCATGCCAAGACGTAAGCAGATATGATCTCATATATATATATATATATATATATATATATACACACACATATGCATACAATTATTGGCATAAATTGTTTTACGTTTTCTGTAAATTGACTCTTTCTTTTGCCTTGTGCTGTGATTTAGAGTTACACATAAGCACAGGGAGCATGAATGAGAGGAACGGTCAACCGGCCCTCAAACCTTCTGCAGTTTACCAAAGTGAACCTGAAGCTTATCTGTGTGTGGTGTGCGGGAGGAGTTTCAGCTCTCGAGGACTGTTGAAAGTTCATCTGAGAGTTCATTCAGGAGAGAGACCGTATCACTGTCCCTACTGTGATAAAAACTTCAGGCAATCGAGTCATCTTAGCGTGCATATTAGGATCCATACAGGAGAAAAGCCTTACAGCTGTCTTTCCTGTGGAAAGAGGTTCAGTGATGGAAGTGCATGCAACAGACACGTTAAGGCTCATCTCGAAAATGCTGAATTTGGCCATCCTCCTTAAAAAGAATAAAGATTCTGAGGGGTGAGGGTTTTTTTTATTTGGGTTTTTTCCCTACTTGCCTCTCTGTGATTATAGCAAAACAGAATCTAGTATTTTTTTTTTTTTTTTTTTGTCTGATTTGAGACTTTTAATATATTCCAAAAAAAATTAGGCACTACTGTATGGCCCAGAGCAGAATATTTATAGTTTTAAAAATAATTGCAACAAACATGTTAGCAAGGCTAAGGGGGATTAGCATGGTCTGTATTCCATAGGTCTTGAAGACTCTTTCATTGTTTTTAGCCATGCACCATTTGGATTGTCTTTTATATTGCATAATGTTGTAGCAGTGTCTTTTTGTTCTCAAGACTCAAATATGGATTGTCAAAAATCTGTAAGTCTAGTGTTTTTTTTTTTTTTTTTAAAACCTATTCCTAGTATTATTCATAAATACACTTTGTAAACATCATTCTTTTGTCTTTTTCACTTTTGACCATTTTGACTTTTAGCAAGTTTAATAGGACCAGTTGACGTCAACAGTTTACAAAATGTTAGAGTTTTGAGAAAATTTTGTTATGTTTATAGATATTAAAATGCACAGCATGACTTGTAGGATTAAGGGCTTGTTGATTGTTCAATAGGAGGAAAATAAGCCATTTCCAGAAATAAAGTGCAATAAAATTTGTCATTTGTTAATTCACTTGAAGCCTTATTTGGTAGACACAAGGACAAAGAAAAGATTTTCAGTGTTTTCAATGACAAACTTCATTCTATTTGATAAATATACAGTACAGGCAAAAAGTTTGGACACACCTTCTCATTCAATGCGTTTTCTTTATTTTCATGACTATTTACATTGT
>JAOVVG010000001.1:9917713-9927852 GCA_028566375.1 Leptodoras nelsoni
TCCTGCCCTTGCGCTCAGAGTTGCCGGCTGGGCACCGGCTCCCCCGTGACCCCGTAATTGGGAATAAGCGGTACAGATAATGACTGACTGACTGACTGACATCGAATGTGCTTAGGGTGGAGTTTTCAGCAGCATCTGAAATTAGATCTTTAGGCAAAAAGATTAATTGACAAGTAGTGAAAATTTCATACTCCAAGGTTTCTTCTACATATACTTCTTCATTTATTTTCAGCATGCTAGAAGGACATACATTCATTTTAAGAATGGATAAAGGAACCAATGAGCAAAGGTCCAGGCCCATTGTGTCACTACAACATTAACAATTACATTAATTACTAAAACAAACTTAGATATGGGGAGAATTTTTTAAAACTCCACTTTAGGCAGGGTTGTGGTTACAACATAAATACTGTTGTGGTTTGTTGTGAATTAACAATATGACCTTGTTTTATTTATTACACCTGTGCACTGTCTAACTCCTTCCTACTTTGGCCTCATATGAAGCCGAGGCTTCGTTCTCTAAAAATCTGTATCGTTACCCTGGCAACCACATCCTCCTCGGTGACAGGAGTGCTGCCACTGGTTCTTCCTGCAATTAAAAGCTAAACAGCCACACACACACACATAAATACAGTGGGGCAAGACTGCTGCAGCAACATTAGTAGAAAGCTGGATTGCTCCAAGTATCACATATTATGCCTTCCTCTTTTTTCTGTGCTTAGACTTAATCCCATTTAGTCATACATGAGGATATAAAGAAAAAATCCATCATCCTGCATCTCACTGTAATTTTTTTGTATCAGGTACTCTACACGTATTCATCCACTTCTAATGGAAATGACATTTCACTCAAAATCACACAATGATTTTTTTTACTGTCGCTTCCCAAGATTTAAATGTCAAAAAGTTAGATTTGCTGGGTCTTACCTAATCGATCTGGACCATAAAATCTTACGGCGGTATGCCCCTTCCAGATCAGGGCAACTTGATTAATATAAAATCAACCTTTTGCCCTCCAGTCGTCCAGCTTTTCTATCTGCCAGCTTAGAGAGTGAGAATGGTCACAGCAGTTAATAGAATTAGCCGAAGGTACATAGCATGGCGGTAATCGTTCAGGAAGGCATAACACTGCACTCCATTTTTTTTCCCCAGCCCGCATTAATTAGAGACATTTTCTTCAGCCTTTCGTTAATTGAGCCCTAAAATACTTCATGAGACTGGAGGGATTTGTTAAATGCAGTCAGGCCCTTAGGCCATTCTTCATCACAGCTGTTGAATTATTGAGCAAGTGGAGTGTGTCGCTTATAAGCCATGTATTTAAGGCCATGTTCTATGGGTTTGCAATGCCGATTTGTTAGTAGGTTCAAGCATTATGCATCAAGAATTAAGTTTAGCCCTCCATCCTCACACATAGTAAATGGGTGTAAATCACATAGGAAATCCAAGCCATCTAGTTTCTGTTAAAACCTTTCAGTTTACAGTTAGTGTTTTTCCACATATATAGGAAGTAATCATAAAAAGCACCATGAAGCACAGATATTGTAATGGTCTATTGTTTTTTTTTTTTATCATGGGTTTGCTTAAATTAAGGGTGTTAGAGAAATGTACAGGGAATTGTTTTTCTTCACCTTGGAATATGACCCTTTTTCTTATTGTATATACATTCAATCTTGAATCTAGAAGCCGAAATGTTTTTTTCAGTTTGTCCCTCCTGGGGCAAACTCAAAGGTCCTATGTAGAACACTACAATGAAATGAGTTTCACTATCAGAGAATGTTCTCAAGTAGAACTCATTTGGGAAACTAAGAACCACTTTTTCTAAGATACAATTTTTCTAATACAATTTTATCGAATGGATGTTGAAAATAAGGCACCATGGGTCACCAAAAAAAGTCATTTTTTTGCTGCTGTTCAACTGATAGAACTTTAAACTGGAGATTCACTACAGCATGGGCCCATTTTCACCCAGGCACTTTATTGCAGGTACAACATAAGCCTAATGCTTGCAATTCTCGACATCTGATCTTCCCATTAATAAAACACCAAGCCGCCAGCTCTGTCAGGGTGGAATATTTGTGTGTGTGTGTGTTTGTGAGAATGTGGGATTTGGGGAGTAGAGCAGAGAGAAATAGCCTTAAGCTAAATACAGGATTTTTCTCATTTATTTCCCTTTAAATATCTGAGTTTAAAAAGAAGGTAAACAACCAAGAATAACTTCAATTCCTCAGGTTTTTGTCCTAAAAGTGTCTAAGGTTTCACAAGTTGTTTCAAGGTTTTGCATCAGCATCTAATAAATCAAATTTACAATATACTATTTTTGCTGTCATATTAAATACGGGAGCATCAGTATCAGGAACACTGGGTATGATGCAGAGATATATGCCCTGATTCAGACACCATACAAACATATTCACACCTGTGGCAATTTAGAGTAACCAATTTACCTACCGGCATGCTTATGGGGACTGGGAGAACACTGAGAACCCAGAAAAAACCCATGTGGACATGAGGATAACATGAAACTCAGGCAGTACTGGGATCAATGCTCCAGATCCATATGGGTTCCCTGGAGCTGTGAGGTGGCAAAACTAACCTATAGCCCAAAAACCACATATGGTTATTATACTCTGTGATTGTATATTGTACTTGGAATGAGGGCACAGAAATGTAACAACAGTGCTTTGCTCCTAATCCATCCATCACTTAATTTCTCACTTCTTCATTTCTGCACTGATCAAATGATAAAATTAAGATTCTAAACTTGAACTTGCTTATTTGTATATACAGACCCATTCCAAAAAATAGAATATCATGGAAAAGTTGATTAATTTCCATAATTCCATTCAAAAAGTTTAATAGATTATAGATTTGGGTGACATGGTGGCTCGGTTGGTAGCACTGTCGCCTCACAGCAAGAAGGTCCCGGGTTTGATCTCCGGGTGGGGAGGTCTGGGTCCTTTCTGTGTGGAGTCTGCATGTCCTTCCCGTGTCCGTGTGGGTTTTTTCCGGGTACTCGGGTTTCCTCCCACAGTCCAAAGACATGTGGCCTTGTGTGTGAGTGTGTGAGCCCTACGATGGATTGGCGCCCTTGTGCTCTAAGCTGCCGGCTAGGCGCCGGCTCTCCCGTGACCCTGAAAAGGAATAAGCAGTTAAGAAAATGAATGAATGAATGAATGATTATAGATTCAGGGCCAGAATATAAAAAATAGAATACTTTGGAGAAATCAGCCCAAACTACTTCTCAGTTTAAAAAAAAAAAAAAGAAATTAGGATCACATCAAATCAATCAAAATATGGTACTTTCAGCAATCAGCAATCAGCCTGTGGCATTGCCTGGGAATTATGGAAGCCCAGATTTCCTTGATGCTTGCTGTCAGCTATTCTTTGTTGTTGGGTCTGGTGGGCCTCATTTTTCTCTTGAGAATACCCCATAGATTCTCAAAGGGATTTAGGTCCAGACAGTTGGCTGGCCAGTCAAGCACTGTGGGCATCAAACCAGGCTTTGGTGCTTCTGCATGGGCAGGGGCCAGGTCCTGCTGGTAGATGAAATCTGCATCTCCATATCTCCTCAGCAGAAGGAATCATGAAGTTCTCTAAAACATTCTGGTAGACTGTTGTGGTGACCTTGGATTTAAGAAAGCAGAGTTTACCAACACCTGTACCAGACACCAAATCATGACTGACTGTGGATATTTCAGACTGGACCTCAAGCAGTTTGGGTTATGTTCCTCACCCGTCTTCCTCCAAACCCTTGGATCTTGATTCCCGAATGAAAGGCACACTGACTTTCATCAGAAAATAGGACCTTGGAACACTGGCCAACGGTCCAGCCCTTCTTCTCCTTGGCCCAGTTGAGACGCTTCCTACGTTGGCTTAGGTTCTGAAGTGGCTTGACCCGAGGAACCCGACAGTTGTAGCCCATCTCCCGGATGCATCTGAATGTGGTGGTTTTTGAAGCTGTGACTTCTGCCTCATTCCACTCTTTCTGTATCTCTGCCAGATTCTTGAATCTTCTTTTTGATTTTTTGAATTCCTTTTTTCATGGATTTAATGAGCTGGAAGCGCAAATTATGTAAAATTAAACAAATAAATATTTGAAATCGTTTAAATTGTGGGCCCTGAATCTATAATCTATGAAAATTAAACTTTTTGAATGGAATTATGAAATTAATCTATGAAATTAATCAACTTTTCCATGATATTCTGATTTTTTGGAATGGGTCTGTATATATCTTGCTTTGTATAAATATCAAAATATATTTGGTTACTGTTAGATTTTCTTTTCTCTTGATTTTATGCATTACATAGTATGTCACCTTTGCCAACACTTTACTGAATGGCCCAAAAATAAGTAATATATGTATTATAGGTAATTTAAACTTCACTTTTCTTTCAGGCCACAAGTAAAAATATAAGCAATATGAATATTTCATTTGAATGTACAGTATATTCTGTGTTAGTTTAGAATTGGCTTAGGTTAGAATTGGTCATCCTAGAAAAAATATATATAAAATGGTCTCAAGTTGCCAGGACTTACACTATATGTCCATCATATAGACACCTGACCATCACATTCACATGTAATTTTCCACTTCCAGGGAATTTGCTTATTCAGCCACAAGAGCATTACTGAGGTCAGGCACTGATTTTAGGTAAGAGGGCCTGGGGTGTACTCAGTATCCCAAAGTTATTAAGTTGGATTGAAGTCAGGGCTCTGTGCAGGTCTCTTAACCCATCCATGTAGTGAGACACTCTAGTGAAGACACACTAGGGGCAGTGAACACACATGCCAGAAAGGTTGGCAGCCCTAGCCACAGCACCTGGGGAGCAATTGGGGGTTAGGTGCCTTGCTCAAGGACACTTCAACCAAGTCCTGTTGCCTGAGGGAATCAAACCCAGGACCTTCCAATCAGGGCATGCCTAAGTGCTTGATTTTATACACCTGTGGCCATGAAAGTGACTGGAAAACCTGAATTCAATGATTTGGATGGGTGAGTGAATACTTTTGGCAATATAGTCTACATAGAAATAAATTCAATAAATCTATCAGTCAGGATTTTGTTCTCATTATAACACAGAATAAAGTGGTAAATGACTTACTACTGGCCTCTGATCAGGGTTATGTGCTTTTACTTGTGTTACTTGACCTTATTACAGCTTTTGACACCACTGATACTATTCTCCTTCATGGAATGTTGTTGGCATTAGCATACTAAGGTAAAGTTTGGTGTTCTACAAGTTTGTCTTTTAGGCCCATTGCTTCTTTCTCTATATATGCTGCTTCTGGGTACATTTATTCATAAGCATGGTATCAGCTTCCACTGTTATGCTGATGGCACACCGTTTTATGTCTCAGCAAAGCCACATGAGAGTAATCAGCTTAATAAAGTTGAAGAATATGTAAATGACATCAGACACTGGATACTGAATGACTTTCTTCTGCTTAATTTTGATGACAGGAGTACTTATACTAGGACCACAAACAGATGGAAGTAAGCTTTCTGATCATATAGTAACTCTGGAAGACCTTTCAGTTACACCATGTGCAGCAGTAAAAAACCTTGGTGTGATTCTTGACACCAGTCTTTCATTTGAAGCTCATGTAGATAATATTAGTAGTATCTCAGAAATATTGTTAACATAACTATGATGATACTGCATGATGCAGAGATACTGTTTCATGCTTTTATTACCTTGAGTTTGGATTTTTTTCTAAACAAGCTCCAGTTAGTTTAGAATACAGCAGAGTTCTTACCAGTACCAGAAGATATGACCACATCACCCCTATCTTAGTTACAATGCTCTGCCTCCCAGTCAAATTTCACATTGATTATAAAATACTACTATTAACCTATAAATCACTGAACAGTCTCACCCCATAGTACCTGAGGAAACGTTTTAGTCTGTTAAGATCCTCCATGCCTACTTCGATCAAAAGGTGCAGGATCTCTGTTGGTACATTGAATATTGTAGGCTACAGCAGGGGACAGAGCTTTCTCCTCCAAAGCTGCACAGTTATGGAACAGCCTTCCAATTAGTTTTTGGGATTTAGGCATAGTCTTAGTTTTTAAGTCTTTGTTTAGTCAAGCCTTTTGTCACTAGCTTTTCTTCTTTGGAAAGGGTGCAGATCTGCAGGGTTTATGGAAATAGACTGTCCTGCTGAATTGGGATGTTTAAATTGGGATGCTGTCACCCACCTACTCTCACATATTCACTCAGGTATGTTGACAGTGGAGTGGCTGGCTGCTTTATGTCCCAGGGCACCCTCATGTCTACATTACCTTCTGGTGCTCCATTTTAGTAATGCTGTCATAGCCAGAGTCCCTGCTTATCCCCCATTAAGCTACATAGGCCATGGCTGAGACACCATAAGATACCAGTGATCATCAACCCCTCTCTGCTTCTGTTTGGAGTTCTCATCACCCAACAAACACTTGCTGCTGCTGCCCCACATGCATAGCCTAAATTATGCTTAAAGCTTAAAGATACACTTACAAACCATACATTTCGCTTCAGGCTGCAAGTGATATAAACAGCTTTCCTATAATAGTTAGGGCAGTAATTGCCATGAACTCCATCAGTAAAATCTCTGTCAGTTGACAGTTAACAAAATAGACTTCATGTTAAAACTTTAATGAATTTACTGGTTACAATTGCAGTTTTTCTTAATATATAGCACACAGATATAGAAGGGATTGTTTATTATTACAGTATCTAGTATCACCCAAATGAGGATGGGTTCCCTTTTGAGTCTGGTTCCTCTCAAGGTTTCTTTCTCTTAATGTCTCAGGGAGTTTTTCCTTGCATTGTTGTGCCTGGCTTGCTCATTAGGGATACAATTTATAAATATTAAAAAGTTATGTCTGGATTTTATGGCATGTTTTCATTTAATATGGACAAGCTTGCACACACACACACACACAAAACATCTAGCTTTTTACCAGTGATTTGTGTGTGTGTGTGAAAGTGTGTGTGTGTGTGTGTGTGAATGTGTGCTTTTATATATGACAAGCATAGTCAGTTGCTAGGCTACGCTGCTTCATCACAGTCAGGTCAGTAAGAGGCTGTGTATATAGTCTGGAGGTTACCCTATACGGATATTACCATATTCTTTTTTTGTGCACTTAATGTCTGACACAGCTGCCTATTACTAATATAAACTAATGCATATTTGGTTTTTACACCAGATGTTTCCTGATCAAAATCATTTACTGTCTTGTAGATGAGTAGGGAACATTATAAAATGGATTGGCAGGGAGTAACAGCAAATATAATAGCAAGGGAGTAATTATACTTATTATTTCCCATAATATTCTGATGTGCTTGTGAGTAAAATTCAAAACACTTATGTCCCATGTCTGGATCTGCCTCATTTGTGGGACTTATACCATTTTGTCGCAAAACATAGTGGGTAATAATCCAGGGCCATGTTCCTCATTGGTGTACAGTCCCCCATCAGCAAGGACTTTTCTCCTGGTTGTCCACAACCCCCCAGTGACTGTATTTCATGCATGGGGGTGCCATACATTAAGGGGGGGTGTATTCTGTCATTGTGCTGCCAAATGGCACAGAACTACACTAGCCCCTACATGTCGCATAAGCTTGTCAAATGTTTAGTCATCACTCACACCCGTTTCCTGTTTCAGCTCATTAGTGCCACTATTTAAGTCCTGGATTCTGTGTGTCTCGTTGTCAAGCATTAGTTGTCACTTTTTGTCATGTGTGCCCTGTTAGCACCTTTGCTCTGTGTATGTTTTTGCTTCATATTCACAGACCATGTTAATGGTTCTTTTCTCCTGGTTTTGCTTGTTTTTACTGTCCACATTATATTGTAATATACCTGTATCTGCATCTCATTACCATTCCCTGACAAACAGTAGGAAAGATTTTTCAATTTACTATCATATTGGAATACAGTGGAACGTGTTCAATAAATGCATTATCTTTTTTTTTATAATGTAATTTAAATGCATTTTTGCAAGCAAGAATAAAATTATGATTAACGCTGGCCCAAGAGACGGCGAGCAGAAACTGAGCCATCTCCGTTCCTTAGCAGAGCTCATGGTCCCCAATTACACAACAAATAAGTCACAGGTTTGCATTTGATCTTGGGAAATGTGTCTTCTGTGACTTCCAGCAAGACTGAATTGGCAGGAGACTGCTCTAAATCCCCACTATCTATTAAACATGAGGGAGCCAAGCCTTGTGTTCAAAGATTGCAGTGAAATGGACTGCAAGGGTTATTATTCAGATTCCTAAGACAGGTATGCGTTTGTTTGAATATAGAATTATTGCTCTGGTGTCTCAGTGGGATCCATATTTAAGCGCAGATAAGCAGAAGAGCTTTGTCTTTATTTTAATATTGTGTGTTTGTGTGACCAGAATGATGAGGAAGAAAATGTTTGGAAGGTGATTATTTTAAACAAACAGGATTTTACCTGTCTGTTAAAAAAAACAGACTTGAGGAAAAGAACAAGCATTTGTTTAAGATGACACTACAAACTGAATAAACAAAAGGCTGGTACATTTTTCATTTCCTTGTTGAAGTTTGTAGAAAGTGGATCAATCTTCCAGAAGACTGTTTTCACATTGTAAGGCTCATTTTAAGAATTTTCACAAATTTAAGGCTCTTTATAGTGCTATCAATGCAGCCAATGCTTTACTGCACTATACAGTAATCTGATAAAGATGTTTATGCATACATCAATATACATACATAAATAAGGGACAAAACACAAAAGAGCATATATAAGGTATAAAAAACATGACATGACAATGCCATAACAATTCAGCAATTAAAGAATGACAAGAATGACATCTTATATAGGAAATAGGAAATCTGTCATGTGTTTATTCACTTGAAGCTTTATTTTAACAGACAAAAGGACAAAGTGGCTCTTACAACTCTTACAACACTTTCTAGTATTGTTTTTCTTGAAGATACTAATTGTTGCAGTTTTGCAAGTGGAATTTTCCCCATCCTTGCTGTATACAAGACTTGAGCTGTCATTATCAACAGTCGTTATCAAGACTCAACAGTCATTATCACTGTTGGCTGATTCTCCTCTTCATGATGCACCATACATTTTCAATAGGAGATAGATCTGGACTGCAGGCAGGCCAGTCAAGCCACGCTCTTGTAACTTGTGCAGAATGAGCCCTGGCATTGCCCTGCTGAAACAGACATGGAGTACCTTGGAAAAGATGTTTGTCTTCACAGCAGCATATGTTTCAACAAAATACAAATATAAGCCTCCACATCAATGGTATCTTCACATGTATGCAGCTCACATGTATGCATCTGTCATGGCACAACAATGCCATGACAGATGCTTCAATTAACTTTCGGTCCCTCTCAGGTGACTTCAGGCCCAGAGAACTTGCATGTGTTTCTGCGCAAAACAGTGCAATATGGTTTCCCCATTGTATAATACAGTTTCAGGCTCCATTTCTTTATGCAGCAGCGGACTGTGTTATTTGACAATGATTTTCCAAAGTTCCCCTGAGCCAATGTGACTATGTCCATCCTGATAGAATGATGGTTTCTCAAACAATACCGCCCGAGGTCGCAATGATCACACACATTCAGCAGCAGTTTCCACTCTTGGCCTTTACTCACCAAAATTTCCGCTGACTCTGGGCATCTTTTCATGATATTATAAACTTTAGATTAGACCAAAAGACCAAAATTCTTTGAAGTCTTGTACTGAGAAAGATTGCATTTGAATAGACTGAGAGTTCTTTCATGAAGTTTGGCACAAAGTGGTGAACTATGACCATCCTTGCTTGCAAAGACTAAGCCTTTTGTGGATGCTTTGGTTACCAGTTAAACTGGTGATAATTCGAGTGTTTCTTGTATAACCTTTTTTTATTATAACACCTTAGTGTTATTTTACCTCTGTCCCAACATTTTTGAGTGTGTTACGTTCATCAAATTTTACATTTTGTCACTGAAAATACTGAAAATCTTCTCTTTGTTCTTTTGTCTGTTAAATAAAGTTTCAAGTGAATGAAGAAATTACAGATTTCACTTTTTATTGCATTTGGGGTTTGTATAACTAGAACTTACAGGGGTTAGACAATGAAACTGAAACACCTGTCATTTTAGACCACAATAATTTATTAGTATGGTGTAGGGC
>JAOVVG010000001.1:10128776-10140120 GCA_028566375.1 Leptodoras nelsoni
GATGCCTTCAGTGAGAATCTACAATGTAAATAGTCATGAAAATAAAGAAAACGCATTGAATGAGAAGCTGTGTCCAATATATAAACATCACATTTTATGACAAATTGCAAAAAAAAAAGTGGGGTTTTTTTTTGTGAAAAGCTAGCAAATGTGCATTAAAGCGTTTCTTGTTTTATCAGTGTTTATGCCACTCATGCTAAAACTGGATCGACCATTTATTTTTAAATCTGAAGTCTTAATTGCCACATCAATCCTTTTTCGCAACATCTGTACGTCTTTTATTAAGCTTTTCAAAAAATCCACTCAGCAGATGAATGTTTCATTAGCAGGATTCTTCATCTGCCTTAAAAACTGCTCGTATAAACAAACTGATGCAAACTCATCCAGAAGAAAAAAGCCTTTTTAGATTTTGTTCTTTCAATTAAAATCCTATTCAAAAAGCCTATTCGGTGTACGTCCCACTCATGAAAGGCTCGTCAAAGGTCAGTAAAGAAATAATAATAATAAAAGAAAAAGTATAATTGTTATACATATTAAGCTAAAATTTCTTTTAGCAAGCGGCGGCGTTCTTTAAAAAAGGTCGCGGTAGTCAGTAAATGCGGTTGTGACTAACGTCAGACTCAACATGAAGCGGCTTTATTTACACTGACTGCTAGGCTAATAAATCTAATAGTAGCATAATATTCAGGCATCTCCAGACATCCTTAATAATTATGACCAAATCCCCAGGGATAAGATCTGATCGTATTTATATCCAGTGCCAGAACGTCATCCTTCATTCTTTATTGTAGCACAAATCATTTGAACTAAAACAAAGAAGATCTAATCGTAGACTATCAGGATTACGCCGCATCTTTAGGTTTGTTTGGATAACAGGAACTTTTTATCTATAGGCTTCATAGCTTTACCCTGCGAATGGGTCTCTGTTTAATAAAGCACTCGTTTGGAGCTGCATTACAACATGAATGGGAGCAGTTAGGTTTAATAACAAGGATTCGAGTTTCCTTATGTATCTGCAGTTCAGCATCGTTCGCTTTGCTCTTTGGGAACAATAGTGATGGATGGAATAACAGGTGCAAGCGCTTACACGTAATAAATGCACTGCGGCTCTTTAACGGAGACCGACTGCTTCGGCTTTTTATCAGAACAGCTTATCAACCTGTTTATCCAGAGCATACCGTTTTGGAAAGCCATATGTTCATGTTATTAACGCAGAAAAGCTACAGCTGGCTAAAAAAAAAAAGATCCTTCTGAGTTTGGTGATAATTCTGTATTTTAAGTAAATTACATTTTAGCTTGGAATGGAAAAAAAGGAAAAGTAATCCCTACTAGACAGGGCCATGTTTTATGTGTTTCTGTAACATTTGTTAGAAGCGTGTTTCATACAGAGAAGTATACAGAAGAATCATTTTTGCCAGCAGAAGAAAAGATGGCTCTGGTGTTCCACTATGCTAAAGCAACTGGCAATAATGTTATCTGCTAGACCTTGAGTTATTATCTTAAGTACCTTATTAAATACATTTCTGTAGTACTGTATGTCATTTGGACACATTATGGTGCCGGTACCACTAACAACCAGCTCAAGGAGTCTTCCCAAAGCCTTACCAGCAAAGAGCAAGGTGAAGGTGACGGAGAGCTGGTAGACTGCGTGGCCCAGGATGTTCTTCATCATGGTTCTGGAGATGAGAGGCTTGTTTCGGCCATACGGTTTGCGCAGCAGCAGGGCTTCGGTGGGTGGTTCAGTGGCCAGTGCCAGAGAGGCCAGTGTGTCCATGATCAGATTGACCCACAGCATCTGCACTGCTTTTAGTGGAGAGTCCTATGACACACACACACACACACACTCATTAACAAATCGGACTGTAGAAAACAGAAAACACGAGACGAGACAAGATGAAGCAGATTGGCCGTCTTCCGCTTCCATTAGTCCATTATTATCCTCAATCTAACAGGATTATCATAAATACAGAGACAATAAACAGTGCAGCGCAGCATTATTAACAACATACCTGCCTTTATTTTCTTTAGAGTTTCTTTGGTTTCACATATATAAGGTTATATATAAAACATGTAGGATCATGTTAAAAAAAACTTAATTTTTTTTTTTAAGTTTTATAAAAAAAATATTGAACTGATTAGCTGTACTTTAATACTGTATTCAATTAATTATAATTTAATTATATATATTTAAATATTTATAATTTATATATAATATTAAAATCAAGAAATATATTTTATAAAAGTTAATATATATATATAAGAAATCTAGTATCTCAAATTATTAAAATATTTTATTTAGCTTTCTTTTTTAGTTAAAAGGATAAATACCATGTATGTCTCAGTCTAGTCCAGAATGTGTAAGCACAATCATGGGGAAGACTGCTGACTGGACAGTTGTCCAGAAGACGATCACCCACACCCTCCAGGAGGAGGGTAAATCACAGAAGGTCTTTGCTGAAAAGGCTGGCTGTCTGAGTGCTGCATCACAGCATATTAATTACAAGCTGAGAAAAGGTGCATTATCAACAAGGCCACTGATGGTGCTTCATCAAAAGGTGCACGACCGGCAGCCTTGAGACGATCGTTCATCAAAGTCGATCCGAGAACTTGGGAGAGCTTCACAAGGAGTGCACTGAGGCTGGTGTCGGTGCATTAAGACAGGCGTCTTCAGGAAAGGGGTTACAACTCCTGCATGCCTGATTCCTAATAGCACACCTGAACCAGACCTTAAAAGGGTTAAGAAGGAAAAGAACTGGACTGTTGCTCAGTCCTCTTTTCATTTGGAAATCAAGGTCCGAGTGTGAAGTTTCTGCAATCTGTACTAGTTTGGGGTGCCATGTCATCTGCTCGTGTTGGTCCACTGTGTTTTATCAAGTGCAAAGTCAACGCAGTTGTCTACCTCTTCATGCTTCCATCTCCTGACAAGCTTCATTAAAGATGCCGATTTCCTTTTCCAGCAGGACTTAGCACCTGCCCACAGTGCCAAAACTACTACCAAATGCTTTACTGACCATGATATCACTATGCTCGATTAGCCAGCCAAGTCTCTTGAAGGCTATTGAGAATCTATGGGTTATTGTCAAGAGGAAAATGAGAAACACCCGACCCAGCAGTAAAGATGAGCTGAAGTCCACTATCAAAGCAACCTGGGCTTCAATATCATCTCAGCAGTGCCACAACCTGACTGCCAACATTTCACTGATGCAGTAACTTGTAGTAAATGAGCCCCAACCAAGTACTGAGTGCATAAATGAACATACATCTTGAAGTTGGATGTTTCTGTATTGTACAACCTTTTCTGTTTGATCTTATAAAATATTCTAAAAATTAGAGACACTGGACTTCTGATTTTCATGAGCTAAAAGCCATAGTGATCAAAATTAAAACAAAAAAGGATTGGAATATGTGACTTTAGGTGTAATGAATATAAAATATAGGACAATTTACCTTTTTTAATGAAATAATGAACCTTTTATTATACCCATTTGCCATTATTTGCATTTGTACACATACTTTACCTTAAATGTGCTGCTATTATTATTATTTTATTATTATTATTACTATTATTACTATTATTATTATTATTATTATTATTACTATTATTATTGCTATTATTATTATTATTATTACTACTATTATTATTATTATTACTACTACTACTACTATTATTCTTATTCTTATTATTATTTTTATTATTATTAGAGTTTGGTCTCAAAGCTACAGGGATACCAAGGAATCTGTGAAGCACTTGGCATTCTCTGCTCTCTAGTCTTTCAGCCGCTGTGCCCTGTTTTCGCTGTGGCATCTAATTAGCTCACAAGGGTCAATTAAGACCCACAACAATGGCTCGTGTGTCATAGCCAATCTATTATCACAACATCAGAGTGGTGCTCGGGCCAGGAGGTCGAGGTTCCAACCTGTGTAATGCAGGCGCCGGTGAAAGCCACGATGACGGCCACGACGTTGACTGTGAGCTGAAACTGCAAGAACTTGGAGATGCTATCGTAGACGTTGCGGCCCCACATCACAGCCTTTACGATGCTGGTGAAGTTGTCGTCGGTCAGAATGATATCAGAGGCTTCCTTAGCCACGTCAGTGCCAGCGATTCCCTGAGTCGAGGAAGAGCAAACAAAACAGCAGGTACGGAAATGTGATCAGAAAAGTAATTGGTGCTTTATAAATCTTTATCAGAAACTGCTTATCTCTAAGTGTGTACAAAGACGGGTGTGAAAAAACGAAACAAAGCATCCAGTGTGTGCCAGTTCTGTGGTGATCAGAGAGAATGCACAGGCTGGTTTGAGATGGCCGGAATCAAATAACCACTCTTTACAACTGGGGTGAGGAGAAAAGCATCTCAAAATCGCAGAAAAACAATAAACAAACAATATGTTAGGAAAAACGAATACAAAACGCATAGTCCCACTTCTTATGTAGAATATGTATGTGTATGATATGTCATTTCCAATACAGTAGTATGCATTTGATGGCCACATTATATTGAAAAAGAGCTGAACTTTATTCTATACAAGAATTTTTTGCATATACAAAACGAGCACATTCAATCAAGCAATTCATCCATCACGTATGGATTAACAAGATCACATGCTTTTCTCGTTTTATGCTTTCTCACACGCTTTATAATTTAACATTATAAATGCTGATCCTGTTCATTTTGTCGCTCCCACATAAAAATATAAGCTTATAAGCATATGGCTTAATCAGACTGCCAGCGTCTTCCAGGGAAACGACAACGTCTTCTAGGCATGTTTCTGCAGCTACCGGTTTATTCTCAGAGCACCCGGGAACCCGCAGCCTTGTCCCTGCATGAGCGCTGCTGCTATTGGCTGAGGATGAGAACATAGCCACGCTGAGCCAGGCAACCACCAGGAGCAAGCGAAACCTGATGCCAAACCTAATTCTCATCAAATATAACACAGCGGCTCCAACATAGCAACCATCGACTGTGATGAATTGGTATTTAATTATAACATAGCTATCGATTGAGTTTTAATCACACGATAAGCGCGCTGAGTGAAGTTTGATGTAGCAGAGTGGTGTGCTTTACGGGAAAACGGGACGTTTCGCGGGAAAATCGACAAATCTGATATAAATTATATACTGGAGTATAAAAGACAGTAAGGTTACCATAGCGAAGCCGACATCAGCCTTTTTGAGAGCGGGTCCATCGTTGGTTCCGTCGCCCGTCACCGCCACCACCTGTCTGGTCCCTCCCACTGTGCTGTCAATGATGCCTGAAAAACAAGCACTCGCTCAGACCTCCACAAGGTGCAGTCATTAATGGCATAAGGAGCACTGCTGTGACCTTCATATGTGGAGGTAATGAGCAGACATGCAGTGCAATCACTATCAGATACAAACGTACGTGCCCTAAGGAGGGCGCAAACGTGGTTTTATAGGAAGCTTCAGCTATAGTGTGGCTAATGAGGCTCTTTGAAATTCCTTTTGTAAAAACTTTGGTGAACCAAAGAAATAGATTTTGTTCTTTTTTTTTTTAAATCTCAAAGTATCATTATAAGTATAAAAGGTACCGTTTAGCTCAAAATGTCCTCTCATACACTGAACTGTAAAGAAAACCATTGACGTTTTTGTGTCATTCTGAATACCTTTGACCAAAGTGTGCTTGTCTGTGGGAGAAGATCGGGCTAGCACACGCAGTTTGGGCCAGACCTTGTCAAGACGATCTTGCTCCACCTAGAGGCCAGGAGGCCAAAACCAGAAAGCAAAATAAAACTTGAATTAACACAAAAAAAAAAAAGTTACAAATTTGTGATTTTGCAAAAATAAATTTACAATACTGACACTAGTCTTGCGTATAAATTAGCAGCCGTACACCAGAAACCACATTTATTCATCTGCTTTGCGAGCATCTTTCAATATCAATCCACTGAAGAAGAATTCATGTCTTAAAACTAGAGCCATCACGCGATAAAAGTTTTAATGCACAGTTCGATTTGCGTTGTACAGGTAGGTCCTGTAGGACCATTGAAAATGTTCTTGCCCTTTATCACTGGTCTATCTTAAGAGAAACGACTGCTGAATGTTGCCTCATTATTCACTTGACTTTTTGATAAAAGTGAAATATTAGAAAGATAATTCATTCGTCTTTTCATTTATTTTATTTAAAGGGAACTGCACAGCGTGTAGGGAGCTAGGGAACATGGGTATATCACTTCAACAGAAGCTCTGTTCTGCTGCTGCTACATGATCATCTGAACCTATTTTACCTCAGAGACCTGCCCCTGCAATGGAAGGGAAGGAGTTTGCGTATTTGCTATGCAGTATTTAGTGATCCTAACACTGAACACGAGAGATCAGAGCACTGTGCACGAGAAGTTATTAATGAACCAAAACATACATTAAACAGTTAAAATACATGACTCAAAGTTCATAGATGTTTCATCACATTTATTTCAAAAGTGCCTACAGTGTACAAAATTAGTCTGGGCAGTGATGATTGATTTATCATGCTTTTTTAAATACAGCCAAGTGCTGTCTTGTAGGACATAACAAATGTAATGAAGGTGCAATCCTGACACTGCCGGGTATGCTGTTAATGACCCTATGAAGAGTTCTCTATGACGAGCCCTTGGGATTGTATACCCTGTGCAGTGTGTAGGGAGCAGGGATAAAGCTTAGGGGCCCTTGCGATGGGAATGCAGCCTAAAACGAGTAACGTGACGGTCAATTTCAGAATGTTTGTGTTCACTGATGGTGGCACTTGTTTTCCTAATTTAACAAATTTTTAATCTGTGTTAATTTTTTTTGTGCTGTTAATTTTTTTTTATCGTGGTTAAGTCTTTAATGCGTCTTTAATGCTAATCTTTGTTGAAGTATGATTTGATTTTATCACCCCACTCAATCTTTATGTGACTTGAGTCCCATAGGAGTCTCTCAGTTTCTTGCCTTGCCAATATTTTCCCACTCTTTCTTGCAAAAGCATTCTAGATCTGCCGAATTCTGAGGGAATCTCCAGTGAATGGCTCGCTTTAGGTCACCCCACAGATTTTTAGTTGGATTCAGGTCTGGGCTCTGGCTAGGTCACTCAAAAACATTGATCTTCTTTTGGAAAAGCCATTCCTTTTTTGATTTGGAGGCATGCTTTGGGTCATGGTCATGCTGAAAGGCCAAATTCCTTTTCATCTTCAGCTTAATAGCAGACACTTGAAAGTTGTGTGCTACAACTGACAGGTACTTGAAGCGATTCATGATTCACTCCAACTTAATAAAAGCCCCAGGTCTGGCTGAAGAAAAGCAGCCCTAGTGTGTGATGCTACCACCACCACTGTGCTTCAGTGTGATTATGCTGTTCTTTTTTTTTTTGCACCAAACATTCCTTTATAAATTATATTTTATGGACTTGATCTCATCAAACCATAACACTTTTTGCCACATGGTTTGGTGTGATTTAGTTGGGCTTGCATGTTATTTATGAGAAAGGGTTTCCCTTAAGCCATCCTACCCCAAAGCCAAGGCATGAAGAATCTGAGATTACTGCCACATGCACAGAGTAATCAGTACTTGTCAGATGTGCAAGCAGCTCCTTTAATGTTGATGGAGGTCTCTTGGCATAGACCTTGGTAAGTTTTCGTCTTGTCCTTTTGTAAATTTTGGAGAGACGTACAGTTCTTAGTAAGGGTCCCATTTTCTACACCATTTCTTAATGTTGGTAATGTAATCTTTTTCATAAGATACTGTACATGCTTTTTAAGCTTTCTGTGCATCACGGTTTCAGTGGTCAGATAAAACCATGATAATATCCAGAAAATCCTTCAGAAACCTCTGATCTTTATTTAGGGTTAATCAGAGCAATTTAACCGACTGATTGACTGTAGAATAATTAGTTGTGGACATGAGATTGAATGTGATTGGTTCATTATGAATACAGCCACATTCCCAATTATAAAATGGTGTACACACTTAGGCAAAGTGGTTATTGTAAGTTTGTTATTCGTCCAGTTTTTCTGTTGCAATTTCACATTGATATAACCTTGTTTCATTACATCACCTGCCATTTTAACAGGGGTGTGTAGACTTTTTATAGCCACTGTATATCTGTGGCAGTCTGTTAAAATCATAAAGGTGGATGTCCCTGTGGCCAAATTCTGACAAAAATATAAACACATTTAGTTTTTTTTGCCTAACATACTTTTAGACCTAGATTTTAAGACAACAAATACATCATATAAACAGGTTTGTGGGCACCAAAGGGTGTGGATCAGCACACCCAAGTGTGCTTTCTGAACATCCCATTCCAAATTGAGTCCCTGCATTGCTGTTATAATAACCTTCCCACCTCTCAGAAGGGTTTCAGACTTTGCAGCACGGCTGTGGGGGTTTGTATGTATTCAGCCACAAGGGCAGTGGTGAGGTCATGCGAGGAGGACTAGGGTGTAGTCTGACTTCCAATTCATCCCTAAAGTCTTCAGTGGGGTTGAGCTCAGGGCCAAACAGTCTAAAAAAAGTTTCCACTGCTAAACTTATCCATGATGCACCTGTACGGTTGTGGACATTGTAAAGATCGCAGTGGGCAACACTGTAATGTCTGAATGGGATATTTAACAAACGGAACAAATTAATTATTGCGTAATTATTATCATTTTCAGTCATTGATCTAAAATGCGTAAATGACTTGTGCAACCAGGCGCCCTCTGAAGTCGCAGAATTAGTTTTGAGTCCCGCTGTGTGCAATTTTCAAGTACACGGCTTAAAGATCACCATGACGGACAGTTAGATACACTAAGAAACCATGCAACTGATGTAAGCAGCCATCCTCTGATAGCTAGGACTACCTGCTACAAAGTAGACTTCATGATAAAACTTTACAGTTGTAGCTTTTCCAATATAGCACACAGTTATAGAAGGGATTATTTATTATTGTGCTACCCAGTATCACCCATCTGAGGGAGATTTTCCTCACCGCCGTCGTCCCTTGCTTCTCATTGGGGATACAATTTATATAAGTTAAAAGTCTGGATTTATATCTTTGTTAAAAGCACATAAGAAATAAAATTGAATTAATTGAATATAGTATGACGCAAACCAAGGAGATATCAAAACAAATAGAGGACAATTGGTTACTGGTTAATTCAAAATGTGCCATAGTCTTAACTTCCTACAGATCCCCATTAAATCCATTCTAAAAAAATGGAAAGAATATGGCATAACCATGACTCTGCCTAGAGGATTGACTGGGTAAGGAGGACATCAGTCAGAAAAGCAACCATAAGATCATAATGCAGAAGACCGGAGTCCTTTTTTTAAATATATACTGTATTTCTCCACATAATGTCTGATAATCTACTTTCACAAAGCCCAGCTACTAACATACCACCATACCTAATACTTTTACACAACTATCTCCTGGATTTGTTTCGATAGCCCCCTGATCGTCATGATGCTGTTTGTTTAGGTTAACAAACACTAGATCCTTCCAGGAGCAGGTGTATTTATATTGATATCACGTGACACTTTAATAGCAGACACTGACTCACGTAATTACGCAACTAGTAATAGCAACTGTGACAGCAAAACTAATTTAGGTAAATTAGTTTCGTGTAAATGGGTGAGGGGGATACCCATGCAACCACAATGTCAAGATTTTGTATTCGTAAATAAGTTTGCACTTATGATCCACAGCCCCATGAACCATAACATGTTGTACAATCATAGCTCTATTTCTTTTTTGTCCAGGTTGGACCAAGGTTAAAAAAATAGGCAATATCGGTTCATTTTTCAGAAGATGGCAGAGTTTTATTTCATATTTTAAATCTTTAAAAGTGTCTCAATCTTGACTGACCTCTTTCTATTTATTTATTTATTTTATTTTTTTATTTTATTTTATTTTTTTTATTTATATTTTTTTGGTGTGTTTTGTTTTACTTATTCCTATCTAATTTATTTTATTAAATTTTTTTACTTTTTTACTTAATTTATTTTATTTTATTTTACATTTTCCCCCCTTTCCTCCTGCTTTCGAGTGGCCTGAGTGGGTTTGTGTGTGTGTGTGTGTGTGTGTGTGTGTGTGTGTCTGTGTGTGTATGTGTGTATTTGTGAGTGTGTGTGTGAGTGTGTGGTGGGGCTGGTGAGCTTTGGATTTTGTTTTGTTGGGTGTAGTGATGTAGACTGCTATGGGAGGTTCTCTTCTTTTTTCTTTTTTTGGTTTCTTTTGTTTTCTTTTTTCTTGCTTGGTTTGTAGATTGTTGTGTTGGTGTGTGTAGTGTCAAACTGTATGACAATGCAAATTGTTCCTAAAAAAATGAATATGGATGATTAGACTAATATATCTGACTGATTTTGGCTCAGGGGTTTGGTTTTCGTTACGCTTCCTCACCTCTCCTTTGTCGTTGCGGATTTGTCCGTTAAACTCTTTGCCTTCCAGGCACAGAAAGTCTTCTCCGGGCTGCAGGATGCCACATTTGGTAGCAATGGCACGAGCAGTGTTGATGTTGTCCCCTGTAACCATTCTCACCGTAATGCCTGCTCTCTGGCACTTAGAAATGGCCTCTGGAACCTACAGAGAAAGACACAGTCACTAAATGGAGTAAACAGAAGGATTAAAACCAGTAAAAATAAATGCTCTTTGAATCTATGTTCACAAGCTGTGCATCACAAACCGATTCGCCTCCATGAAGACACCTGAGGCGGATAGAAGGATTGAACAGGGTTATGAAGCTAAGCTGAGGGGCTGCAGGACTCCAAGGTTATTGATTGGTCTCAGATCAGTGTGCTGTCTAGCTCTGGGTGCCTTCTTGGGAATGAGTGGGGGTCTAAACGGTAGGTGGTCAGGGTATTTTAGTCGCTCTCTGTGTGTCGCCTTGCCAGTCTGTGCTGCTCACTGAGCCATAGGGCTGCCAACACATGGAGAGGCCAAAGGGTGGTGTGTGTATGTGTGTTTGTGCATGCGTGTGCATGTGTGTGTGTATATGAGGCGTGGCGCAGCCCTCTGTAATTATCCGTGCTCAATCTTGTGATGAATCACACCATACCCCTTATTAGAACCAATAAGCCCATGTATTTATAGATGATTAAAAAGCTCACAGTATGTGCACAGTGATGTCATGTGTAGTCTACTAAACCAATTATCATCAAAGAAGGCCTTGGCTATACTCTATTAGACCTTGAATTGATATAAATTCATTATGCTGGGCTGCAACTTCTTTCACTTGACCATTCCAAGTTGACCAAGGGATCGTTCCAGAAAAAGAGTTAAATATACAGTACAGGCCAAAAGTTTGGACACACCTTCACATTCAATGTGTTTTCTTTATTTTCATGACTATTTACATTGTAGATTCTCACTGAAGGCATCAAAACTATGAATGAA
>JAOVVG010000001.1:10452723-10463326 GCA_028566375.1 Leptodoras nelsoni
GAGAGAGGGAGAGGGCGAGAGAGAGAAAGAGAGAGAGGGGGGGGCAGAGGGCGAGAAAGAGAGTCAAAGAAAGAGAGAGGGAGAAAGAGAGAGGGAGAGGGCGAGAGAGAGAGAGAGAGAGAGAGAGAGAGAGAGAGAGAGAGACAGGGAGAGAGTCAAAGAAAGAGAGAGAGAGAGAGAGTCAAAGAGAGAGAGAGGGAGAAAGAGAGAGGGAGAGGGCGGGCGAGAGAAAGAGAGAAAGAGAGAGGGAGAGGGCGAGAGAGAGAGAGGGAGAGAGAGGAAGAGAGAGGGAGAGGGCGAGAGAGAGAGAGAGAGAGAGAGGAAGAGAGAGGGAGAGGGCGAGAGAGAGTCCATGCTACCTGCACCAGCTGTGGGAGAAAGTCCAGGAGCTCAGAGTCGGAGATGGAGTCCATCCACTGGACAGCTGTGCGCCTGCACTCCTGATCTGGAAAACTAAATATACACAGATATTATAAAACAGATTCATTGCACAGAGTTTAACGTCTGCCACGATCCAACAGCACAGACAAATCTTAAAGAACAGCTGCTGAAGCATTGTCTCCATCGTGTCTAGATGCATTCAGAAGGTTAAATCCATTCTTTTTATGCAACACTTAGCTCTGACTGAGGAATCTGATTGGACAAGAGGCATTCCACGAGTGCTGATATTAGATTCTAACATCTATCACTCCGACGTGTTCTACTAACCCTTAATGTATTATAAATGTATTATAAATGTATTTCTGCGGTAACATAGCAAGTTGGTGGGTAGGAAAATGTTAATGTGTTGCTTGGCAACAGTCTGATCCCAGTCCCACTGAGTAAGTCTTTGTGTTGGTGGAACTAAATAAATGATTAAATAGAGAAACAACCCATATTCTGTTGTTGCCTATTACTGTTAACTGATGAACGGCGCTATAAAACTCAAGGCTGTGCTGCTGTACTAAATATCAGCACGGCTGTGATCATCTTTGGCTTCATGCCTATGACCCTCTGGTGTGATATTGCTTAATTACATGTTTTATTCCACTTGACAGGATGGATAGCATACAGACAGAGAAAGGAAAGACAGAAAAGAAAGGAAAAATGATTTAACATTTAACATTGTTAACATTTCACATGAGGATCTGAGGACCAGTGATATGAAATAGTAAAGCATCAGTGTATAAAATGATGATGTATTAGAGCTGGTCACGTGACCTTGACAGGATGGGAACAGTGAGCAGGAGACAGAGCTCTTACGTGGCGTGTAGCAGGCCCAGAGCATCCAGGTGGTTGGTGCACGGCCACTGGCGCAGGAGGGCGTAGATGTCAGGCAGACATGCCCACTCCCAGCTGGGGGCGCTGGCGAGGATCAGGGGCAAGTGGCTACTCTCAGTGTGGCAGAAGTAACGCTTTTCCCACAGCAGACGCTTGTGCTCCGGAGTCAACCTGACAAAGCGCAAAGACAGAGAGGTGACGATGTGCAGCGGTTAATTGTATACGTTGTTTAATGTCAAGGAGTCGACATGTACAGCTCTGGAAATACACACAGGAAATATGCAGAATGTAAAAAGTGACAGAGAGAGAGAGAGAGAGAGAGAGAGAGAGAGAGGCATCTATCTAATGGCTTTATCAGATGATAGAAAAGACATGCAGCTGGCTTGTATTGGCTTGTAAAGAGAAATTTGATGCATGATTTAACAACATAAGGCAGTAATTCCTGTGACACGCTGACAGACTGCAGATACACTTTATGAATCTGACCACCTGCAAACCTGTCACATCATCATCACACCATCAGCAGTACTGTTCTGGATTTCTACACTCACACTTCAGTCTGTATATTGTAAAGACACACATACTCATGTTCATCTGGAAGTTCCTGCGATGCAGAATGTGACACATATCATCATCATCATCATCATCATCATCTCTTTGCTTACTCCACGTTCTCAGAGTCCCTCATAAATAATGCATCCTGCACTGAGTGCGCCTTTGGCATGAGAGGGAAATTTGTTTTCAGCACAAATAGCTGACAGCTCATTCATTCGTCACATTCTTCTTACTTCCTGTTGCTGCTTCACTGTATTAATAGTTCAAATTAGACTTCTTCAGAAGCATGTCCTGGTGTTCCTGGTACTGGCTTCTGCACACACACACACACACACACACACACACACACACACACACACACAAACACACACGTGTGCGCACACACACACATACGTGCGCACACACACACATACACACACATAAACGCACGTGCACACACACGCACACATATACACACACACACACATGCGCGCACACGCGCACACACACGTACACGCACACACACACACATACGCACAAACATACGCGCACACGCACACATATACACACACGCACACACACGTGCGCACAAACATACGCACACACGCACGCGCACACATATACACACGCGCACACACACACGTGCGCACACACACATGCGCGCACATGCACGCACACACATGCACATGCAAACACACAAGTACACGCATACACACACACACACACACACCTTTCGCACTTGTTTTGAGTCGAGTCTCAATCCTTGGATTCCAGCCCTGACTCATGTTCACATTGAACCCTTTCCTCACTCAGTGAAATAAATGAAGAAAGAAAAATCCACCAAAACAAAAAACAAAGAAAGAGAAAGAATGAAAAGTAGAATGAATGAATGAAAGAAAAAAATGCCTGAAACCAAAGCAAAGAACAAGAAAGAAAGAAAGAAAGGAACTGAGACAGAGAGAGAAACTAAAAGGACCGGTGCCAAACAGAAAGAAAGCAAAGTAATGAAAACAAAAAGGAAGAGAAACGGAGAACTAAGAATAAAACAAGACCTACAACATAAAAGGTGCTAAAAAAAAAAAAGATTCATGATGCGAAAGATTCTGATGAGGATTGTCAGGAATTTAACATTTCAGTCGAATGAATCATTATTGATATGTAATCTATTTTCTGTATTAGATACTGCAATGACAGCAATAAAATAATTCTGAAAACCATGACGTGGGATTGACTTCTTTAATCAGACCATTGGTGTGCGGCACACCTTAAGTTTCAGACTCACAGTTAGTATATATTTATACTGTCCCATGCACTATGCACCGTCTCCTCCACAAACACGGCTATGTTTTGCTCATGACCTCACATGCGTACAAATAAAGCCGCGATGATCTCTCCAACACTCGCTCCATCTCAATTCTAAGAGGGAGTCCCGTGGGAACTGAAAGCGGTTCAAGAGCCAGTCATCGTGAGCTAAAAATTCCTTGCGGCCTGTAAAAACACGGTCTGCCGTTGGCGATGTTCTCTCTGTGCCAATGCAACCATCAGGAGTTGTTTAGCCTTAATATTACATTTTACTGAGCTGCGGCTGAGCAACTCTGTTCTATTCATTTGCTGTTAAAGATTACTCCTCAGCCACAACAAGAAAACCGTTATTCTGTGTGTGATAACATACGTTTGGAAAGCACTGCAGTACAGGTTGTATGAAAAGTCAGGAAGTGATGCGAATATTCAGAGCTGATATGCAGATCCCAATATGTTGAGTAAAATTCTGAAAATCTTGGTGGAGAGGCTGAGAAAATGAGCTTGAGGGTGAAAATGTAGAACATACGCTGTAAATAATTAATACAAAATGAAGCATATGTACTTTTGCTCTGATTGGTTCCTGACTTTTAAGACACCCTATCGTATCGTAATCTTGAGTCTGGCTGGACAGCATGTCCGTATGGAAGTGGCTTCAGATGTAGTGATGAGAGTTGTGCCTAATTAACTATACATTTTTTTTTAAATAACTTTTAATATTTGGGCGACACGGTAGTTTGGTGGGTAGCACCGTCGCCTCACAGCAAGAAGGTCCCGGGTTCGATCCCCGGGTGGGGTGGTCTGGGAGAATCCACTGCAGAATCCACAACACACCAAACCTTGAGGTGGATGGACTACAGCAGCAGAAGACCACATCAGGTACCACTCCTGTCTGCCACTAGTAGTTATGGTTTACTGCCATCCCAGCACAGTTAGGCTATATACATGGCATTCACAAATGTACATTATTTTTCAAGTTGAAAATAAAGTAAAGAGTAGACTTACATCTTAAATTTGACCTTTAAAATTTAGATAATTTAGCAAGTCCTGAATCTTCTTACATGGATTTCCTTGAAAGAGTTCTTTCATACTGCTGTCTTTATAGTAGTTTGTTTCTGATGTCATTGATGACAGGGCATTCTATTAAGATATACTACATTGTTAATAATGAATCATGAATGGTGCATCTTTTCCAAAAAGTAGGTGTTGGTGTGTCAAAGCTGAGTGTCCTATGTGGCATCTCGTTATTGTTGTTGGGTCATCTTAAAGGGTATTGGTTGGGGTTCCTGTCGAGTCACGGATTGCTTTCATGTAATTTATTCTCAGTCTTACCATTCAATTCCTCTTACCATATATTTTTACAAAAGGTTCTGACTTTGTAGAGGCCATCTATGGGTGGGAACATAGCACCAGATGATCTCCTTTTCAGCTGCTTTTTTCGAATAGGAAGTTGAGGCTACAGTGTGTACTCATTTGATGATTTGAAAATCATCATTTAGCTTTTTCCAGTTCCAAGTGGCACAGTTTTGGGGTAAAACTACAAAAAAACATCTTTCCATCATATCCCTCAGCCTGAGGAATGAATAATGAATGAGAAAAGAATTCAAATACATCTACAACATCAACATCCCTAACATCCCTCTCCTAAACCCTGCTAATAAACTACTGCCCACTTGTCACACAGATACATGAGCTGGATTTCATAATCTGAGTATCCAAACCAGTCAGAATCTACCACTGCAACAATTACAACTACTGCTCGTAAATAGGTTGCCTAAGTTTACTAGCTAGCTTCCTTAACATACAATTACTATTTATCAAAGTTTCCTAATATATCCAACATGGAATGTTTCACAGCTTTGTACCTTTTCACTGCCATGGCAGCTTATGCAATTCCAAAGTACTGACAAAGTCTCACATTACAAAGAAAAAAGGAATCTAAGTGCTCCGGTCAATCAAAAAAGTGGCCCAAACCCCAACCTGTATACCTAGACACAGGGAAGAGGATTACAAAATTCAAATCATGGGTACTCATGTGGTGATGATGGCCAGTAAACTATCCCACAGTAAAAGACATGACCAACCCAATACCCTTCCCTGCTGCCTTAAAAGTCCATATTTCGGGAGCGGCTCTCTCTCCTGGGATGCCAGCTGCAGGGCAAGACCCCTGAATCATATTACCACCCATGTGTCCTGAACCCGATCCATTAGGAAACACCATGCCACTCCTTCACTCTCTGGATGTGAGCCAGAATACTGTGACCAATCCCATGGCCTTTATGACTGCATTTCCCAGACAGAAAGACCACTGAGGGGTAAAAAAGAATACTAGGTTGTCTGTTTTTGGTCAAACATGACACTTAAGTATTTAGGATTTAATCCAAAATGTATATAGACTCCTACAACAGCAATGTTTCGGATCAGATTTTGCTCAAAGAAGAATTTTAAGAATGGGGATTTCATGTCCTCGTTACAACAGTCATAGTACAGTGTGTACTTTTACATTAGTGCACAGACACCTAGTTTCAGGTTGGCCATGGAGCTGTTTCAGCAGGACTTTAAGTGAAAACTCACAGTAACATACAGTATTTCAGAGCTACAAGCAACAACCACCACCAGGCAAACTGCATACCTGGGCAGAAAGAATATGCGTATCGCAGAGCAGGAGCTGATAAGAGAGCATACACACCCAGCTCAAAAACCTTGACCTTTGGTCTGAACAATATATGACTTCATATTTCCAGGTTGGCATGTCTTTAAATGTTTATCAGAGTAAAGCATCTAAGACCTACGTTGCAAATGAGGGCCAAGAAGCCAGATAGAAAAGGAGTAGTATAGGAAAAAGAATGAATGAAATATAGAGAAGTAGTAATAGACAAAAGGGTACAGGGGAAGACGGGCCAGCTGGGAGGATATCCACATCAAATGTTTGCAAAAAAACAAACAAACCCACATTTACACTTGCACAATGAAAACAATATGTGGAAAAGGCTTTAAAGTGTAAAATATCATCAAACGTCACTATAGTCCTTGCAGTGCTTTTGTGTGATGGTGGGAATATGCCTACAGACTGGGAATGCTTTGCCAACTTGGTTTGGGGAACGTGGGACGTCTAGGCATCGTATCACTAAAACGTGAATGGAACGAAATGCTTGGAATTGCTTAAGGAGGCTCTACAATGTTCCTGATGCCAGGATTACTATAAATCTTGACAGGCTGGTTTAATAAAGCGGTTAATATCACTACGCTGAAGCATTTAACAGCTGAATAAACCTCAGTATTCTAATACACTCTCCAGTAAATCTTAAAAAGAGTGACTGACGAGAAACCAGCTTGTGTCCAAATGACTGACGAGAAACCACAGAAGTGCTCCAGCTTCTTGCTTCCATCTGCGGAATTGTAAATGCAGAGCTAGCAAAGACCTTGGAGTGATTCTCATCCCTTCCATTAGCGACATTATGAATGCTTGTTGTTTTAATATAGGTGGGGATCTCACCAGAAGACAGACTTCTTGTTCAGGATGTCCTGGAGCTGTCTCTGGCTGCTCTGCTCCAGGCGGGAGAACTCGTACTGAGGACTGAACTCGGCCGGGGACGGGGTGCTGAAGAGCACCTCGAACGAGGATGTTGGGAAGTCCACCTGAACAAGTAAAAAAGAGGGGTGGGGGGTAGGGGGTTTGGGTTAATGAGACATGATGATGATCAGCAAACTAATAATATAAAATAAATCTAATTCACTACATAATAAGATAGATACATTATACTGGAATTATGATTACAGTGGACTGGGTATAATATCAATATCAAATTTCTAGTCATATGACATATGACACAGGACAAGGAAGTGGGAAGGAGACCATACATCTAGGTCCACTTACAGTATCCCTATTCTTTTAATCATATTTTCACCACTACTCAGCTACAATTTTAGTCATTTTAAACCAGTTTTGATGTTTGACTTAATGACGATTAAGAACCTTTTGATAGCAAGCATTTTTGACTGAATTCTGACTGACAGACTTCCTTTTTCCACTTCCTTTTTCTCCAGAAATCTAGAAATCTTCAGGAATCTTAGGTACATTTCCTTAAACAGAACATTGCTCTCAATATAGAGGTGTGTGAATGCAGATGCAGGCTTTTCTTTACTCAAGCTGGGAAGGATCACCCATACCTGAGAATAGTGGAACAAAGAAATGCCACGTTCATTAATTTGGCTGTGTACTAAGCATACAGTGCTGTGGAACCCATTTCACTGTGATGTATTTATTTGTTTATTTTCCTATTAATGGTTTGCTCCCATTCTTGGGGTCACCGTGTCTTAATCTGGCACAGGTTTTTATGTAGGGTGCCCTTCCTGATGCAACCCTCCCATTAACCCGGGCTTGGGACTGGCACTGTGTGTGCATTGCACCCTTCAGCGGATGGGCTGAGCAGCAGGTTAAGCGCAAAACAGCTGCAGCCCTGATGTTGGGCCTTTAACAACTGACTTTGTGATTGACAACCTGGAGTTTCAACCTACTGGGCTCAATAAATTCTTTATCCTGGTCAGGGTGGTTTAAATTGCACATTTGTTTAGAATTTTGGATACAATTTAATTCATTAGAACATATCATGGGCACTATGGGTACAAGCAATAATAACTGTGTGAGCAGATGGGATTGGTTCGAATTCTTCAGGAGTAGATAGTGGGATACATTTTTCAGTGTGAAGCTAGTTTATGTTACTCTAACATTCTCACAGATCAGCCTAAACTAATGTCAATCTAAAAGCATTTTTACTAAAACTCAGAAGTTTTAAGAGGACGGTAAAAACGGATGAAATGCAGAAGCAGGGTTTATGGTCCTTATCAGTTGCTATACCTCACTGTAAGTCTTGGCAGCTGTGTCAACAGCTGTGCAGGGCAGTAACAGGAGCTCCTGATGCTGAATGGTCCTTCTAACAGTGGGGGCTTCCACTTTACACATGCCAAGTCAAACACTGAAATGATTCCCTGCTATCTCACTTTCACATACATACGTGGCCAGGCAACACTGAGTGTGTGTGTACTGGAGCAGGAGAAATGCACAGATACAGAAAAAGAGGAAGGGAGGAAGGGAAAAGACAGACTAGAGTTGAGATCAACTGAAAAATTGGTGTTGGCGGTAGTAGGAGAAGAATGTGAATAGTAGGGTGAGAATATTCATCGAGTCTTAAATGACAGCCAGATGTGCCATCGGGTCCCAGATGTGCAGCAGTGGCAGTCAGGTTGAGGGAAGAAAACCACCCTGCTGTTTTTCAGAAGGGACAAAACCAAAGCCTGGAAGCTGTAGTCCTTCCAAACACCAGGCTACCGGTCTCCACTGCACAAGCCAGTGCCTTCAGACAAAGCTGCAGCCACGAGGCGCAAAGCACAGCTGGCACAGCTCTAAAGCAGTTCTGCGAATTCAGTCTACTTCACATTGTGACTTTCTGTGCGACTGATGGAAATTTCAAAACATTATCATGATCTCATTTGACTTTGCTGTAGGTCAGAAAGAGGCCAGAAGGGCTTGGTGATTTCTTGGCTTTGACTCGAAATGAGTTCAGTTGGGTGCGCATTAGCGTAGGGAAATAACCCTGGACTCTAGCCAGGTAGCACAGTTCTAGGGGAAGAACTAGAGCGGGAAGGAGAAGTGCCATTTTCAAAGGGCACTGCAAAAAAGGTCATGTAGAATGTGTTAAGAGGTGTCATCTCAGTCTAAGGGAGTGTGTGTACATGTGAGTGTGTGTCTGTGAGGTGAATGCGGGTGACAGAGTTTATGTAGATGATGACTGTGCATGTGTGTGTGTGTGTTGGAGGGGATGTCCTGCAGGATGAGATATAAAAGTCATTAATTTTTTTTCTGGCCCATTTCCCTTATGCTTGCTCGCTCTCTCCGAGTGAACTGACCTACTTTCAGTCTTATTCCACTCTGCAGCACGACACGCCCTTTACGAACCAAACCTCAGCTAGAACTCGGCTCTTCTGTATAGACTGTAACCAAGTTAAACCAATGCCTATATGGACCAAATGCATTGCTTTCTGACCAGACTTCCAGTACATAATCTGAAATGTAAATTATAATGTAAAAACAAATCAGTGTATAATTCATGCAGGTATCAGATATCCAGCAGTGCAATTTCACTTCTATTTGCTGTCTTTTGTACTTTTGTGGTTTCAGTTAGTTTAATAGCTGGCCAAGGCAAAATAAGACAGAATAAGTTATACGAGTAACACTGGAAGGTTTCACGAACAGTTGAGGTCATCAAGATTGAGTATAAAAGGAGCATCCACCAAAGATATGGTCTTTGCAAAAATGATGGGTTGTGGTTCAACACTTTGTGCCAAGTCAGTTCAAATACAATATTTCTCAGTGCAAGTTTGCAAAGAATTTAGGGCTTTCTCCATTTAGAGTCCAGGATACCATGAAAAGATTCAGGGGTCAGGGGAAAGCATGGTGCATAAAGGCCAAGGGCAGAAACCACTGCTGACCATGTGCGTGACCATCAAGCCTTCACGTGGTACTGTTTGAGAAACTGTCCGGTTATCATGATGGGCATAGCCACTCTGGCATAGCCGCTCTGGAATACTTTGGAAAAACATTGTCACTTAACACAGTCCACCACTGCATCAAAAAATGCAACCTAAAACTGTATCATGCAAAGAGGAGCCCATATATTAATTTTGTGCAGAAACACTTGTGAGTTCTCTGGGCCTGAAGTCATCCGAGATGGACAGAAAGACAGTGGATACTTTTCTGTGGTCAAATGAGTCCAGGTTTCAGCTTGTTTTTGGAAGAAAAAAACGGATGTTGGATTGTATGTGCCAAAGATTAGAAAAGAAAAAGATCATCCAGACTGTTACTAATGACAAAAGTGCAAAAAGCAGTATCTGCGATGGCATGGGGGCGCATCAGTGCCCACGGCATGGGTGATCTGCAAATGTACCATTGATGCAGAGGCTTGTACTGGTATTTTGAAGAAACATATGCTGCTGTCAAGATGACATCTTTTCCAAGGAACTCCATGTCTATTTCAACAGGACAATGCCAAGCCTCATTCTGCATGAGTTACAACATCGTGTGCTTGACTGGCCTGCCTGATCTGTCTTCTATAGCAGATGTATGACATGTCATGAAGAGGAGACTCAGACAACCATCACAGCAGTGTTGAGCAGCTCAATTCAAGCAGAACGGGCACAAATTCTACTTGCAAAACTGCAACAATTAGTATCTTTAATTCCCAAACAATATAAAAGTATACTTTAAAAAAAAAAAAAGGAGATGTGGCCCAGTGGTAAATATGCCTCTGTAACAAGTTTTCTGTGTTTCATAGGCATCGATTTCCAAATTTGTTTATATTTAACAAATAGAATTAGGATTGAACACTGGAAATCTTTAATCTGTTAAATAACGGTTCAAGTTAATTAACAAATTATAGATTTCAGTTTTTCTGGAAGGGGGCGACACGGTGGCTCGGTGGGTAGCACTGTCGCCTCATAGCAAGAAGGTCCC
>JAOVVG010000001.1:10571902-10583087 GCA_028566375.1 Leptodoras nelsoni
CAGGCTGGTCCAATTTAGCCATGAAACCTCCCACACTAAAATGAAAGGTGTTTCAGTTTCATTGTCTAACCCCTGTATATGTCATGTAAATATATTTTACAACATACAGATTAAAATATAGGTAGTATGCTGTATACTGCTTTTTTGCCGTATGTTTCTAATAGAGGTGTCACGTGATTAAAGATTTTTGTGCCTTAATCTTCGTTTTAACACACATTTTGTTTTGCATTGTACATGCGGGTAAGCATCGTAGGGCCATTGAAAATGATGTTGCCGTTTATCACTGGTCTATTTTAAGAGAAACAACTGTTGAATGTTGCCTCATTATTCACTTGACTTTATTTGATAAATTTTTTTAATTTAAAGGGAACTGCACAGTCTGTAGGGAGCTAGGGAATATGGGTATAGTTTTTTTTTTTACTAATTGCCAGAGGAATAAGTAATTATCAGGGAGATAGTAACAGTATAACAATAGTTGACAATGAGAATTCAAAAGTTCAAGTAAAGGAAATAAGAAAATATAAAAATAATAATAATATATTTAAAAAGTACATAGGAGTATATTATGTGGATCTGTAGCCTTTCTCGTCTCCGTCGACATTAAATTGATGTAACATACAAAAATATAGCAACCCAAAAACAATTTCTTCATTCTCCATTGTTCCTTTCAATCTTTAGTAATGTTTATGATAGCTAACGAGCTAGGAGATCCTAACACTGAACAGGAGAGATCAGAGCACTGCATGAGAAGTACACGAGAAGAGACAACCAAAAAATACATTAAAAAGTTAAAATACATCACCCACAGTTCATAGACGTTTCATCACATTTATGTCAAAAGTGCCTACAGCATACAAAATTAGTCTGAAAGTTGTTGTTGATTTATCAAGCTCGACCCCACTGCTATTCGCTGTTGATGACATTGCAAAGTCTTAAAAAGACTACTGTTCTACCATTTTTGGGTTAAGAGTAATAATATTATCAGCTGTGTAGTCAAGATCTGTCTGTCTTTTTTTAATAACAAGACATTTCAATATAATCCTTATAAAAATCACTTTTTGATCACTGTACTGTAGCCTAGCACAAGGATTTCATATCCCAGCATGCGTAGCTGGAACTAAACGTGACTTGTAACACCCAATTTCCTCCCTATTCAAAGGGCTTCTTGAGCAGTTGCTCTTGTCGCATTTTTGTAGAAGGGTGACCAACAGGTTAGGGCTCCGGCCCGAGGTAATTTGTTATGGACTAATAGGTTTACCTGACATTTCATTGTGGCGAGATGATATTTATTAGGAAAGACACTCCAGAGTTTATTTTATGCTCAAGGTCTTGATGTGTCAGAGTGCGCCTCTTTGGCATCCCCTTTGTTTGGCGCTTCTTCCACCCACTCTGCTCTCTGTTATTCCCCTACTACGGCGGGCAGTTATATATTTCGCCTTTCCACTTAGAGGGGACTTTTCCCCACTAGCGTGCTTTGGCCGGTCGGGAAGCGGGAGGTCTACACTCCACTTCTGTGTTCCGCTGTTTATGTATGTTCATATTTGCCTATAAGAGGCACAACCAAGACCACCGATTAGAATTTAGTTACGTGGTCCCATTAATTGCTTTCTTTTGATGTGAATGTTCACTAAAGCTCTTGACCAGTATCTGCATGATTTTATGCATTGCACTACTGCCACATGATTGGATAACTGCATGAATTAGCAGGGGCACAGGTGTTTCTAAAAAAAAGGCCAGAAAGTGTATACATAAAGTATAGCAATATCACATTCTGTTGAGTTGTTAATATACTGTATGTTTATGCATTTATGCATGACTCAACTAATCAGCTAATTAACAAAGTTAATCAAGTGCAGAAATGGGGGTCTCCAGGACTGGAACTGAAATCCACTGTCCTAATCTTAAATGAGTGGAAAGTATGAAATCTGGAGCCAGTATGCAATTTAGAATGCTTCACAATAAATTTAATCTGTCTTATTTCTAGTTATAATTATATACAGTTGTGGTCAGAAGTTTACATACGGTTATCATGAGCATGAATGTGACAGCAATATTGGGCTTTCAGTGATTTCATTTAACTTTCCATTTTTCGAGGCAGAATGAGTGTACAAAATATATGTTTAATTTAAAAAAGATGCACTCGTTTTACTGAATTATGTTTTTTTTCTTTTAACTTGACAAGGCCTCTTAACTTCCTGTTAGTGATCATGATTGACTACAGCTGGTAGCTTCTCTGTGGCCACATAAAAAGAGTTTTTTGACAGCACAAAATTGTGTGTAAGTGCAAGTTATTGGGAGGTGTAGCCTCTGTGCCAAGGAACAATCCAAGAACCACCAAAAAAGATTTAGTTATTTGGCTACAGTGACCAGAGTTATGTATATATAGGTATATATGTATATAGAGGAGTAAAGATGAGACATTCAATCCTAGTTACACTGTACCAACTGTTAAGCATGGTGGTGGTAGCATCATGCTTTTACTGCCAGTAGAACTGATACTTTGCACAAAGTGAATGGAATAATGAAAAAAAAGATTGTGTGCATAACTTTAAATCATCAACTAGATGGTTGAAACTTGGACACAATTGGGTGTTCCAATAGGATAATGACCCAAAACACGCATAAAAGCTGGCTATGGAATGGAAAAGCAGGCTAACAGTCATTTACAGAGGCTTTACCGAAGTCCTGATTGAAAATATGTGGACTGTGCTTAAAGGTCTGGTCCATGCCATGAAACCAACAAATTTAACCAAACTCTGACAAGAACATTGGTCAAATATCCAACCAGAATTCTGCCAGAAGCTTGGTGATGGATACCAAAAGTGACTGGGCAATGTGCAACTTGCTAAGGGACACACAACCAAATATTAGGTGTGCACAATAGCTAATTCCTGTGTCGATTTAAGACAACCTCCCAACCGCCCAATATGGCCATGACATTCATGTCCATGATCATTGTATGTAAACTTCCGACTACAACTGTATGTATATATGGTGTTCCTTCTTCAAGAATATCTACAGTAGATTATAGTTGTGGGAATTCTGTCCAGCATTGTAGTTCATGCTTTCTCTTCTGATCTCTGCTTGTGTATCTTTTGTGCTGCTAACTACATTTTTGATATGCATAATTGCTGCTCTTTTCCTCTCTCAGTGATTGATTCTACAGATGCCTTGGTGTTTGCAACTCTTCTTCCCCCCTTTTCCCCACCTACTATTCCAAGTACAACCATTACAACCTCAACAACTACCACTGTTGCACCTACAACTGATGCCATCCCCACTACACCTGCTCCAACTACTCCAACTACTACTACAACTACTACAACTACTACTACAACTACCACTACAACTATCACTACCAGTACTAGCACCATCACTACAACCCACCCCACCCTGCCTTTTATGCTGGGTATTTGCACAGACCTCAGTTTAAAAAGTCAGTCTAAAAGTAGAAGGCAGTTAATTCAGTTGCAGCTGTAGCTGACTAAGCTAAGTTGGACATTTCAGATGAAATATTCATGATATGGGTGCCTCAAGTGCCCATTTTGACAGCCAGCTTGACTGAGCATTGACCTTTGCCCTTAAAAAGACATTTTCCCCAAATGTATTGGCATATTTAATTATTTGTATTGACTGTGACATCCAATTAGCTTGTAATTCCTTTATGAGATTAAAAGACAGTCTCTACAGACTGTGATGAAGAGGCTTTTTTTTAAAGGGCTTTCATCATATTAAAGGCCGAAATTATAACAAAGTAGTGTGATTCTAACATGCTGGTGTAGTGACTTTTCTCCAATGGTTAAAATTTGTGAAATGTACTCCTCTCCCGCCTGTTCTGCTTAGCCCCACATGTAAAGATCTGGAATCTGACCGTGGATGCTAACAGTGACTATGCTAACGTCAGCTGGAAGCACAACTTCCCGGTTGACAGCAGCGAGTTTGTGCTAGAGTTCACACTGGACAGTAAGACCCAGAATCTCCCACTGAAAGCTTATGAAGGGAACCTATGTGCTTTCAATGGACTTACAAGGACATAAATCAAGACTATCTGAAGAACTTGCCGAGTCCATTGCAGAGATACACTTAGTCACAGATATTGCTGTGAATTCCAGCTCCTTTTGTTCTGTTATAGCTCAGATATTGCACAGAATAATGGATCATTTATCATATGTAGCAGCTATGAGCAGTGCTACTCTTCATTCTGTACACCTTCTTGTACAATGACCCTTATAGATATTCCAACCATGCACTTAAGAAAGAACAAAGCAGCAGTGCTCTGTTTCATCTGCCATCTCTGAGAGATGAAATCAGCCTGTCTTAGTTATTTCATTGGGCTTTGAATTTGTGTCCTCACGAGTCCTTAAGTTCCCTTTAGGAAGCTCCTACTTTTTTCTGGTGGCTCACAGGAACAGGGAGAGATTTGAGTAAATTTGGGACAAAGAGAGTGTGATTATAAGGAAAGAAGAGAATGAGAGAAAGAGATGAATAGGAAGAAAAGAAAAACCTCTTATTTTGAGCAAGTAGGAAGTAAAATGACTCAAAAGATAGAATCTTAATTATTCCAAATGCCTAGAGATATCACCACTCCAAACATTTCTTTTACACGAAAATGTCCCCTTCCTTTATGTGGCTAACAACCATTTTACATTTCTGCCTAATTGACAGATTTAAAGCTTGTAACTCTATACGTAATTTTAATCATGTACATTTTCATATAGCACTTTGCAATTGGCATGTGATATACAATTATAGCTCATTCTTGTTTCACAAAAGTCTCGCTACAATTATGCGAGTGATTCAGGAGCTAAGTAGCTGATGGTGGATAACAGTCTCCCTTTGTCTCACACTCTCTCTCTATCCTCTTTCTCTCTTAGTCTTTCCTTCTTCACATGTCTATAGTCTTCACTACTATTTGAATTTGATTGCCTACCTCAACCCCACGTGCCTTTTACACTAATATTTCTTTGTATGGCTGCCTCACTGCTGCTTAGCCTGTCTCCCAGTTCTTACCAAGGCCTCTACTGTATTTGTCTTTTGTCTTTTAGGGGAGAGGGATGATGAAGGGGTTAATGCTTTCTATCCAATGTTATCTCAAGGGGGCTATCAGAATCACCGTCCTGACCTTGAAATGTACATGAGGGCATGATGAAGCAATCACAGTGTAAATGTATGCCAGCTAGTGGTCTCATCTGAGTAGACCTTACAAAATATGAGCATGAACTTGTGTTTTGTGAGGGGGAGTAGTGGATAGATTAGATATCATGTCACTGTATGATATCAAGCACACATACACTCACACATACCGTAAAGTAACCTCTGCGGAATTCTTCATTCACATCACAGGGTATGTGATTAGACGCTTGATGGGCCTACCTTCGATCTCTCTCCCTCTCTCTGTCTCTTGCTCTGGTCCTGTGAAGTAGCTGGCTGCCGCATGCTCTGTGTGTGAAGTGGCGTGTAATGGTGGGCAGGAGAATTGCTTGTCTGGTGTTGCCTTGAATTGTTGTAGTTTGTACCTTGAACAAAAATTTAACACATCATATACTGCTTTTCACTGCATTATGCATTCTCTGTGCGTTAATATGCTCATGAAGACAACCAAGAAAATTACGTTTTGATGGAGTCAGGCATACTGCAGGCATGCAGATTTCTTTTCTGCTTTTTTAATCCCCCATTTAGCATGCTCATAAGGTTTTTTCACCCAAAATGCTAAAGCTACAAATGGATTACTATTTTATTAAGTTTCTATGGGACACTAAAGATGAACAGTACTGAGCAAATATCCTTGTAACTTTAGCACACTTAAGCTATGGCTCATATGGTTCTTCACCAAAAAGGCATGTGCTGTTCAGGGAGTAGGAATGGCTGAATTCTGGACAAGCAGTGTGTGACTGCTTCTTATTTTATCATGTTGCATGCTGTCACCAGCTTCTTGAATACCACTCAAGTGATGCTTATGCTCCTAACACCATTTTGGGAGTGTGGCTTTTCTCTGAGAAGGCATAATGTGATGTTGGTGTGCATTTTCATTTGAGATAAAGAAAGGTCTGTAGACAATTGAGACTGTTGCTCAGTTGTTTCTGTCAACCCATAATTGGCTGTACTAACTGAGAACCAAATACCATAATTATTATTGTAATTAGTTTTATGTACCTTGTGAGGAATACTTTCCCCTTCCATTATACCACTTTCAATAGAGACATATGCTTTTCCACCAGACAGTGTAAATAATAAATTTCCATGATCCTGTATTTTGTCATTTATTTATAAAAATGTTACATGAGAAAGAATGTGTTGGTATAAATCCACTTAGTACAGAAAAACATATATTGCAAGGTCCTCTGAATTTGTGAATTTACAAACACTGAAATACCAGAAAAACTGGTACTGGAGGCTGTGCAAAAGACATAGCAATGCCAGCTATGCATGTCATTGGTCAGACATCTATGGCAGCAAAACCACAAACTTATGACAGCAGTGTGGCTGTAAAAAGACTCTGGGTGAAGTAACATCGCAGTTTCATACTCGGGCCTCAACTAACATCAGAGTGAGGACTGTGCAACATTCCCTCCAAGACCCATGGGGGACCTACCAAGTATTAACTGCTATACCAGCTTTTCTGTTACTTCAGTGTGACTTACTAATGCAAACCTTGATTGATAGATTTCAAATCATAATAATTAGCCCAAGTTACTGCAGTTTGATATACAGATTGCTTTGCTTATTTATTTCAAATTGAAATTTGACTTGATAAAGACCAAAACAAAAGAAATCCATAAATGAAAACTAAATGTCAAAATTGTTGCTTAAGCAGTTCTTGAGATATTGAAATATCTGTCACCATGCTGTGATGTGCCACACTGTCTGGTGTGAAATTTCTATTAAGCTATGCCTTCTTTAGGAACTTTTGAAAGTCCTCAAATAATCAGTCTTTAAAGTTCATTGAAGCATAGTACAAAAACATTCACCTTCTAGTCTCAATACATCTACAGTACCTTCCCCTGGAAGTGAAGGCTGCTTCCAGTCATGTTTTTTGGCAGGTTGCTGTGTCCTGGATTCACAGACATTTGTCTTACGTCTCCTCCTAAGGTAATGGGTCTATGAAAAGTGTGCAGTTCAAACATGAACCCCCCTTTAAGCTGGTTGGCTTGATTGCTGGAGCTAAGTACCGACTCCGTGTGTATTCTCGCAAACAGCCCAGCATCACCAGCGAGCATGTCACCTTCGAGACCAGCGGAGGTGAGGACTCGCTGTATAGTGGATGCAGTGCTGGCTGTAGCTGTTGTATTCTGTCTGTTCATGAGTTATTTGGATTTTAGGAACAGCTGTTTTTGGAAAATGGTTTCATTTTGTACTATTGGCAATTGTAGACAAGTCTAGTAGGGTTTAATGTCCTTCCTCTTATCGCAGACATTGTACATAATTAAGGAATGAAATAGAATACCCCTGGAATGCATTTCTTATAGCAGAAAATTTGTTGTAGCTATTTTATTCATTAGCAAAACAGAATTTTGTTAATAGTAATATATGACTAAAGTTTAATAGAAAATGTAATGTGCACATGGTCATTATCCTGGAATATACACTTCTAAATGTGCTGAACTGTACAGTCACTGCCATTCAAAAATAATAATGATAATCATATTACAATTGAAAATCCATACCAGTTAACATTTGTTTTACTGTGAAATTATGAAGGAAGTTGAAGTTATAAAAGCCACAGGTCTCTTTTCTTCTTTGATTTTTGGAAATTCTGCCAGGTTTTGTTGATTGTGGTGGTTTTTAGTGCAGTACTGAAAAAAGCAGAAAAGTACACAGTTGTTTTTAATATGATGCTGTAATCCTGAAATGCTTGTGTGCCTTGGGTGTGTTAAGTCAAATGAAATCATCTTCATGTCATCTCCTGTAATAACACATGGAATGCGATATTGATCCTCGATTTCTCCCTCAGAATTGTTTCCCCTCTGGCTTAGACTGGCTTATAACATTATCATATTGAGTGTCTCTGGTTCAGAGAAGCTTTATGACTTTCTTAGAATAATATGGCACTAACACAAAAACACATTACTGATTCAGGGACAGTGAAGATTAAATTCAAGATTATAATGCACAAATGCAAAAGTAGCAGTAAGAAGTATGGGCCCATATCACAGGTAAGGTAACTTTAGGCAGACCATTTAACCATTTATGGTTATTTGAATGGGTTAGAATGCATGAATTATCAAGGAAGTGTTTTCTTCATTTGGTGTGTGTGTCTGGAGAGAATGTGGTTTTTGAGCTAATTTTGTGATCACACATCAGGGTTTGATATTGCAGGTCCTAATGCACTCTTCTTATTGCTAATGTATTTTTGATAAAGAATAGTTGTCAGTGAAGGCTCTGCCTAATGAAACATGAAGAGATTCATTAAAGACTCAGTTTAGTTTTTGTTGTCATATATCACAATAAAATGGTGGTGAGTAATTCTTTTAGCTTTATACTTTATACTTATAAATTATACTTATGGTTCAATGTTAGATATGCCAGTTTCCTTTCTCTTGCATAATATTTCTTACTGTTTTTCATGTGCTCTCAAAATCCCTTCTCACATTTTTTGTCTGTGTATGTGTGTGTCTGTCTGTATGTGTTGTCTGACAGCCTACAGTACAGACCAAGTCGACATTGCCACACAGGGCTGGTTCATTGGTCTCATGTGTGCCATTGCACTCCTCATTCTCATCCTGCTCATTGTTTGCTTTATCAAGAGGAGCAGAGGAGGGAAATATCCAGGTAAAAGACAGAATGCTATGCAATTCACAATGTATACCGATCAGCCATAAAATTAACACCACGTGACTAATATTGTGTAGGTTCCCATTGTGGCACAAAAATAGCTCTAACCCATTGAGACATTGACTCCAGGTTTGCTGTGGTATCTGGCACCAAGACATTAGCAACAGATCCTTTATGTCCTGTATATTGTGAGCTGGAACCTCCCTGGATCTGACTTGTTTGTCCAGCACATCCCACTGTTGCCCAATCAGATCTGGGGAATCTGGAGGCCAAGTTAACATCTTGAACCTTTTGTCATGTTCCTCAAACCATTCCTGAACAATTTTTGCAGTGTAGAAGGGTGCATCACCCTGCTGAAAGAAGCCACTGCCATTAGGGAATACTGTTCCCATGAAGGGGTGTGCTTGGTTTGCAACAATGTTTAGGTAGGTGACACATGTCAAAGTAACATCCACATGAATGCCAGGACACAAGGTTTCCAGGCAGAACATTGCCCAGAGCATCACATTGCTTCCGCTGACTTGCCTTCTTTCCATAGTGCATCCTGGTGCCATTTGTTCCTCAGGTAAAAAATTTACACACCCCCAGCCATCCACATGATGTAAAAGAAAACATGATTCTTCAGACCAGGCTGATTTTTTTCCAGTGCTCCGTGGACCAGCTCTGATGCTCATGTGCTCATTTTAAGTGCATTCGGTGGTGTTCCAGGTTCAGCATGGGCACTCCGGTCTGACCGGTCTGCAGCCAACTGTGATATGCACTGTGTGTTCCAAAACCTTTCTACCATAACAAGGTACTAACTACTGTCTACTGGGAACACCCACAAAACCTGCTGTTTTGATGATGCTCTGTCCCAGTTATCTAGCCATCATAATTTGGCCCTGGTCAGAGTCATTCAGATCCTTATGGTTGCCCATTTTTCCTGCTTCCAACACCTCAACTTCAAGAACTGACTGTTCACTTACTGCCTAATATATCCCATCCCTTGACAGGTGCCATTGTAATGACACAATGTTATTCACTTCATGTGTCAGTGGTTTTAATGTTATGACTGATCAGTATATTTCACTGTATGTTATTCTGAACATGCAATGCAGTTCAGTATTATTTAGTAGATATGGTAAATAAAATATGTGGATTTCCTGAAATGAAATTCATTTGCTAATTCTGAGCCCATTCACTCCCATTGACCTCAGTGAGAGATAAAAAGGACCTCCCTTTGGACGCTGTGGACCACAAAGACCAAGATGGATCATTTGATTACCAGTAAGTGTGTTTCCTGCTCCTTCCTATCTCCATATAATCACAATTAAGTTTCCAAATCAATTTCTATCCTGCTTTATGATTCTGTAGACATTATTTTGTGCATGTGTTTATGCTTTACCTGACGGTGAGCGCCTTTGTTTTTGCCTGTTTCAGGTTAGCTTCGAAAACATAGAGATGTGAGGGGGACATGCTGTTCTATGTCCTAATCAAAACTAATAATAACAACTTTGCATACAAATCTAATCTAAAGATCAGCAACAAAGTTTAACCGTAATTATTTCAACAAACCTTAACCCAATGCCTTACACCAACCACAATCCCATTAGATCATATTCATGACAAAAATCTAATAGAAACATTAAAAAAAGCTTTGCAAAAAATACATATTTATTAGGCAAGCTCAAGCTTTGCAGAGTGTTACATGGGTAATTACCATGGCTCACCAATGCTGAACAGAGGTTTATGGCATTGCCGAAGTCAGCTCTAAAACGCCTAACCTGAGTCCTAAACCTGAAGTTCTGTTTTGTATTTTTTAACATATCACATACTGTCTGACCACACAGTATACACACTCTTCTAATCACACTAATCATATCTATAGATTTATCATATAAAATCATTAGCAACATGTAAAGCAATGTGCAGGCATGCTTTCATTGTCTTTATGGCATCGTAATATTTTTATAACTGTATTACTCATTCAGAAACAATGATAAAAGTGGCTTTCCTCTGCGGAATACCTTAAACCAAGTCATAAACACAAGCTAACTGGTGTAAAAAGGTTTTTATCACCTTTTTAGCACTCATCTTAATATAACTTGATATTACATATCATATGATACTCAGCCCAGTAATTTGCAAGTAATTAATAATTCTGGTACTAACACCTCTGTCCCTCTAAAATTAAATCCTTGTCCCCCCAATCACTGAACACTGATAAGGAACGAAAACAGGTATTGGTTTCAACACAGCATCTCTCTTAGCCTGAGCATTAGTCAGCTAGATGGGAGGGGCTACAGCTGATATCAGATCTATGGTATAGTTCTTAAAGGCGTCAAACACTTGGATTGAATATATACAGTACAGGCCAAAAGTTTGGACACACCTTCTCATTCAATGCGTTTTCTTTATTTTCATGACTATTTAC
>JAOVVG010000001.1:10597228-10617476 GCA_028566375.1 Leptodoras nelsoni
GCATAGGGCGCAAGGCAGGAACAACCCTAGACAGGGCGCCAATCCATCGTAGGGCACACACACTCACACACACACTCTCTGTTTGGTCTTTGGACTGTGGGAGGAAACCGGAGTACCCGGAGTAAACCCACACGGACACGGGGAGGCTCCACATAGAAAGGACCCACATAGACTCCACATAGAAAGGACCCAGACTGCCCCACCCGGGGATCGAACCCAGGACCTTCTTGCTGTGAGGTGACAGTGCTACACACTGAGCCACCGTGTCGCATAATCCTCCAGCCCTGTGTAGGTGCCAATCTGAACTGCTTCCAGGTACTACATTTACTCATATGGTATGCAGTCCTGAGGCACTAGTTGGTCCTGAAGACCATTTGGAACTGCTTGTTTGAGAAGCTGCTTGTATCTGGTCTGATTATCCTAGGTAAAGATGGAAATTTATTTTGTAAGATACCCTATGTATACATAATCTGTCCATGTCCAAGAAAATAAATAAGCTATAAATAAGCAAGTACTGGAATTTATACACTATATTGCCCAAAGTATTCGCTCCTCTGTGAACTTGAGTGACATCCCATTCTTAATCCATAGGGTATAATATTATGTTGGCCCACCCTTTGCAGCTATAACAGCTTCAACTTTTCTGGGAAGACTTTCCACAAAGTTTAGGAGTGTGTTTATGGGAATTTTTGACTAGAAGTGTATTTGTGAGGTATCACTGATGTTGGACAAGAAGGCCCGGCTCACAGTCTCCGCTCTAATTCATCCCAAAAGTGTTCTATTGGGTTGAGGTCTGAGAGATAAGGACTGCTCCAGCCCTCCCCAGCGCAGATCAATGCCAAAGTCAAACTGATTGCCATGTTTGTCATTGCTTCTATTCTGCTTAAAAGCCAAATTTAAGTATTTTCTCATGTTTCTTTGGTACTTGTACAGTCTGGACTTTGGCACGTTTGCTAATTTGCTGTTTTTCTCTTTGTGTTTTTCCACAGTTCGTCCCAGCCAGAACGTGGTGTCTTCCTGCCATGGTGTCTTCCTGCTTTTGGACCATTTTTGGACAGCCTCATGCTTGATTTTGTGTTACCATTTTGCCCTGTTCCTCTCAGTCTTCTTGTTTATTACCATGCTCTGTGCTTTCATGTTTTTTTAACTGTTTTATAAACTCTGTCCTTGTCACTTCACTGTGTAAAATAAATAGAAATCTGCATTTGGCTCTGACCTGTGTGGGATCATTACAGGTTGATCCGCCCCACAATGTCAGCAGGCTCTTATACATAGTATGCAGCAGTTGGAGGAGGTTCACACCACCATACGCCACTGGGAGTCTACCCCAGCATGCGGAAGCTGCTCCCACACCAGTGACCCGCATTGTTGCCACCTTGCCAGTTGGCAAACCGGAGGGTTACAAAGGGTTCCTCCTCCAATGTGACTTCATGGTGAGCTGATGGATCAGCAGAAGGTCACCATAATCATATGTCTGCTCAGTGGGAGAGCTCTCCAATGGGCCACCACCCTGTGGCAACATGCACAACATTTTTGATCATGGTACTGATGGCCGGAGCGCTGGAGAGCGGCTCCTCTCTGTTTTTCAGGGCAGTCGATATGCATCGGACTATGCCTTGGAATTCTGCACACTGGCTGCAGAGAGCATACCAGGATGCCAACATGACCCTGTACACGCTCATCACCACAACCATTGCCCTGGATAACCTCCTATGGAACCAACCTGCCAGCACCGCCCCACCCTGCCTGATGGAGGAGCCAGAGCCAATGGTCCTAGTTCCCCTTCACCTGTCCAGCCAGAAGAAGAAGTGAAGAGCGACTCTCCATCTTTGCTTCTACTGCAGGGTGAGCAGTCATGCTGTTCTGAATTGTCCTACCAGGCAGTACCATAGCAGTACAGACTACCTGTCCAACCAGTGTGGTTTCTTCCACTTCATTCCTGGACTCAGAAGCCGTGGCCAGTTTCATCGACTGAACCACCACTGAAGCCCTCAGCATACCCACCAGAGCACTAATATGGCAGAATCAAAGCTGTCAATGGCTCCCCCATTTGCAGTGGTTCTGTCAGCCATCACACCACTCCTGTTTAGCTCCAGGTTGGCTTATTTCACAAGGATCTCCTTTCCCGCATGCTCATTGACTTGCCCAAGCACCCTGTCTACTGGGGATTGATTGGATGTGCCATCACGGTCCCAGCATCTCTTGGAAAGAGGGGGAGATTAAGAGATGGTCCCAGTTCTGTTTCAATAACTGCCTGAACCTAAAAATTAGCCCAGTTTGCACAACCCAAGTTGAGAGCCCAGAGACCTTAGTTCATGTCCCTCCTGAATATGGGGATCTCATGGAGGTCTTTGATAAAAAGAAGGCAGAGGGCTTTGCCCCCCATCAACTTATCAATTGTGCCATAGACCTCTTGCCCAGGTGTTGCATGGATTGCAAGGTATTCACCAAGCTAGACCTCAGGAGAGTCTATAACCTGATAAGAATCTGGGAGGGTGAGAGTAGAAAACCAAGTTCAGCACCACTTTGGGCCACTATGAGTACTTAGTTATGCCCTATGGCCTGGCTTCGGCCCCTGGTGTGTTCCAACATTTCATTTCATTAATATAATTGCTTATATTAACATCCTCGTATATTCCCCTAATGCTATTACTGTAGGGCAAACAGGTTTGCCAAGTTCTCCTACTCTTGCTGATACACAACCTTTTTGTGAAATGGTGCCAATTCAACCAGCGTCAAGTGGAGTTCCTAGGCTACCACATGGGCCGGAGGGGGTCTCCATGAACTCCATGAACTCTCACAGAGATTGGACCACCTAGGTAAGCTCCATCCCGTAGCCTACTTTTCTAGAAAACTCACTCCCACTGAGCAGAACTATGAGGTAAGTGATCATGAGCTACTGGCCATCAAATAAGCCCTGGAAGAATGGAGGCACTGACTGGAGGGGCCTAAGCATCCAGTCAGCATTTTTACCGATCACAAATCCTTGAGTATATTAAAGCCGCAAGACGCTTGAATTCACACCAGGCCAGGTGGGCTTTTTTCTATTCGTGATTTAACTCCCTTTTATCTTACAGACCCGGTTCCAAGAACGGGAAGGCACACGCCCTCTCCTGGATCCATGCTGAAGTCACTGAACCAGAGCCAGTCATCCCCCAATCCAAGTTCCTGCAGGCTCTCATCTGGGAACTCAATCAAAGAATACGGGAACTCCAGCAAACCAGAGGGAGTGTGCAGTGTCCCCCAGATAAGCTGTTTGTGCTTTCAGCCCAACGCAGCCCTCTCATCACCTGGGCCCATGTTATGCCTGGCACTGGACACCTTGGCACGCGGTGCACCACCAAACTCATCCAAGCTAAGTACTGGTGGCCCCGCATGAATCTTGACATTCAAGAATTCATCGCTTCATGCTCAGTTTGCGCCAAAGCTAAAGTTGTACCTTCCTGGGAGGTAAACTGCACCCCTTGCCTATTCTGGAAAGACCATGGTCACACCTTGCCATTGACTTCATCACTGACTTACCTCAGTCCCAGGGGAAAACAGCTATCCTAGTAATCATCGACAGATTCTCTAAAGGTGTCCGATTTGTCCCCCTTGCTGGTCTCCCTACCACCATGGAAACAACAGAAATCCTTTTTCAGAACGTCTTCAGGTTCTACGGCCTACCTGAGGACATTGTGGTTTCCACTTCCACGGTATTCACTCCCAAGTTCGGCCAGGCAGAACAAGTTAACCAAGAGCTAGTCAGCTTTTTCAGGTTGTATTGTTAGCATCAGCCCTAAGAATGGGTATGTTACTTCGCCTGGGATGAATATGCACAAAACTCTCTCAGAAATACCTCCACAGGTCTCACTCCCTTCCAGGTTGTCCTGGGTCATTAGCCACCTCTATAGAACTGGAATGCAACCACCGAGAACCCCTCAGTGGACAGATGGTTCAGGAGCTCACCAGCAGCTATCCTGGGCTGTCGCCCAAATGAAGAGAGCAGCCGATAAGAGCTGAGGAGCCACACCCAGCTATCAGCCAGATGATCGTGTCTGGGTCTAGACCAAAGCTTTCAGAAATCCCATTAACATTAAGAAGCTGAGTCCAAGGTAGATAGGTCCTTTCCCCATACCTAAACAGATCAATGAGGCCTCTTACAGAGTCCAGAAGCCTCACCACAACAAAATTCACTCCACCTTCCATGTCAGCTCCCTCAAGCCAGCCCAAGCTAGGCCTTTGGAACAAGAGGAGGGGACTACCCTGGCCTCAGGAGACATAGCACCACACCAGGATGATATGTACCAGGTCAAGGAGATCCTAGATTCCAGAAGAGGGAGGGGGTGACTCCACTACCTTGTAGCCTGGGATTATTATGGCACAGAAGAGAACACCTGGGTCAGAGCAGAAAAAATCCTAGATCCAATCCTTCCCCATGACTTCCATGCCAGGTATCCCCACAAGCCAGCTCCACGTAAACAGGGGAGGCCTAGAAAGAGAAAAAAGGCTCCCAGAGGTAGCCCTTTGGAGGGGGGCTCTGTCATGCCCTCAGCTGCCAGGGGGTGCACCAGGCTGTAGGATTGCTGGGATGTCCACCAAGTGTACAGGTTTGCTAGACAGACTTTTGTAAAATAATTACTCATTATTAACTAGTTACTACAATGTAGTTCCATTGATCTGTGCTCTCTAATAATGACTATGCCCAGATAAATGTGTTAGCAGTAATAATCTACAACCATGCATAGCCTGCTGCTAATTTAATGGCCATTTCTTAATTAACTTCATATGGCAATGTTGTGAATCATTCATTCAATTGATCAAATATAGGCATGTTACTGCTCAGAGAGGGGATCTAGATGATATGCTTGTCTCTCTCTTCCCTGACATGTGCAGTATTGATCTGACTAATATATGTATGACAGCAAGCATCTGTGGATTTGTGTGTTTGAGTGTGTGCCTGTGTTTGTGTGTGCCTGTGTGCATATTTGTCATGATACATTTGTTCCAGTCTACACATCCTGTGTGTGAAAGGAAAGCTATAGGATGCAACACTCTCAAATAAATTATACATTATACTACCAAGGTGTGTACTAATTCTACAAGCAACGAGATACATTTAATAAGTACTAAAAATGCCATTAGCTGATCCTACAGAATTAAAGAGATTATTGCATACTAATCAGTGTGTTTATGCACCTTTCAGAGTTTAATCGGGTCTGAGTGCCATTTGTCAGACGCTGTCCATTAGTCAGGAGGGAGAAAACAAAGATTCCCCATGTGTATTCATATTACCCTTCATCTGTCACGGGGGTTGGCCTGAACGTCAGGCATCACTTTACACTTAAAAGCTTCACCATAGATTGCTCAGTTAGGTCTCAATAATTAATGAGACTTAAAGCATTATAACAAGCTCAGAGGCAACCAAAAATCCTACAGGGTACAAAGAGCATTGAAACTCATGGCTTCCTGTGTACAAGCCACAACATGCATCCATACCAGCCAGTTTTAACTCCAGATACCCCCTGGGCAAGTCCATTAGGCCACATAAGAGTAGTTAATAAAACATACCATCTGGAAAAACTGGCAAATGCTACCAAACACTGATAAGCTCACAAGGTCATAAATGGGCACTCCCTTCCCTCACTCTCGTCTACTCCTCCTTCCATCTATCTGTGGCGCCATGAACCTACAAACTTAGCATTTGACATCAATAGGTGTGACTCGCTCACAATGCATTCACAGTGAGAGCTGGGAGTATTTAAAACAAGCTCCTGGTGGTCTTTAATTAGTCCCTTCAAAGGCATATTTACTCAGATAAACTGTATATTTAATTAGGCTGAACTTTATCTGGGATTTTGTTTGTGGCTACAAAACATTGCATTTTGATTTCAGTACATTTGGTAAAAAAAAGCATTTGTGCAAACCTTTACATAACATTAAGATGTAAAAACTGAAAAGAAAAAGAAATGTAATTTATACCAACAAGACAAGTGTTTTGGGTTTTACAGATGTTTCTTCATATTTTCCACTGAAATGTATTTATCTGAAACACAAGCCACTAAAAACAGATTACTTTGCCAGTAATTAAAAGATTTTTGACCACTTTAACAGCTTATGAAATGGCAGAGAGCTTGAAATTGAAAAAAGAAGTCATTCCATTGCAGACAATGTTAAGCAGTTAATAAAGCAGTTGTTAATTCATTAATTCCCACCTCCTTATCCTGACAAAGCTTCTCAGGTGGTATGTGAACTGCTAAGAACAGTAGTTAATATTTTATCTCCCTGCCCTTTAATGTTTAGTTGTCAGAGAGAAAGCAAAGTAGACAAAGAGAGAAAGAGCAATGCATAAGGCACTAATAAAATTATACTAATAAAGTTTTTGCAGTCTTATCACATTATCAGCTCCATGTCCTTTGACCCAGGGCATGGTGAGGTTATTCATATGGATGATTTGAGTCTGCGTTGCACATCTCTTTTATCTACAGCAGTCGCAGCATGACACCACAGTGAAAGGAGCATCATCTTCCACCACAATTAAGGTTCTTCCTGTCAGGGGATGAGATCAGGTCCTGAGCATGTGGCCTGTTCTGGGTCAGTGTTTACTTGAATAGCAGGGGGTTGAGTCAAGGGCACAGACAGCTGGACACAAAGCAGTGTCAGAAAGCCACAAAGCAGTGTCACTTCTAAGCTTCTGATGTCTTCTGAAAATGTCAGCCTCCCCAGGAAGATTGGTGCAAGAGATCGTAGGCATCTTCCCCCTGTCTCTGGATGGATCAATGCTTCTTTCTCATATTCTCTATATCTAGATAATGGAGTTAAATGGGTCTAGTCCCTTGGGTTCCATACACTAAGATAAAAGCAGGAGTGAGTGGGGAAGGTTGAGAGATTGGGTGCCTCATCTGTTTTCAGTTTGCTCCCTTATCATTAAATAAATCCAATACACCAATAGACCAATACACCAAAATGGAAATATTAATCAGGCTCAAATTACATATGGAGCCATCTGCACACACCACAAAAAACATTCTGCTGGCATGTTTAATGCAGTAGTGTAGAAAACAATTTTTGCTGCTGCTTCACATGAATGTACAGTCAATTATTATTCAATCAAGTCACATTATGATCAAGTCATTAGTGCAAATGAGTTTTGTAAAAGTATTTATTAACAAAGACAAATGTTGTTAAAATTCTTAAGCAAACTTAAATGTTAACCACCACAATATATCTCATTCAACACACAGAGGTCTTTGAGTTAATGTTTTGCAATGCTGAACAACACCAGCCACCACAACCACAATCATAATCATAATAATCATAAGACTCATACTATTACTAATAATAATAAAAATAATTATAACACTTCCTTTTAAGGTATTTACAGCTTACTGTCTCACATGATCTCTAAAGGGTCCCAGACAGTTTAATCATTACTTCTGATGTTTGTTCTGGTTGGCTTAGCACAGGTGTGATGCTGACTCCTTAACAAGCATCAACTTCTCCTGGCTGGCAGCACAGCAGTGGGCCATCACCATGTCCCACAGGCAGACGGATTTAGCACTGTATGTGTGATGAGATTTTGTTCTTACAATAAAGCAGACTTGTCTGATGCTTTCTGAAGATAAATATGCTGAAATGCAACTGAGCTGCATTTTATTCTGAAATCTATTCCTTATCAGTGTAAGCAACATATATATAAATAAATCAATTAAAAAATCAAGCAACTAGACATGCAGACCGCTTCTACAAACATTTGTGATAGAATGGGCTCTCAGGAGCTCCAGTGTGGTACAGTGATAGGATGCCACCTGTGCAAGTCCAGTGGTGAAATTTCCTCACTACTAAATATTCCACAGTCAACTGTCAGTGGTATTATAACAAAGTGGAAGTGATTGGGAGTGGGGTCAGCGGATGCTGAGGTGCTTTGTGCACAGAGGTCACCAACTTTCTGCAGAGTCAATCGCTACTGCCCTCCAAACTTCATGTGGCCTTCAGATTAGCTCAAGAACAATGCATAGAGAGAGTTTAACAGAATGGGTTACCATGGCCGAGCAGCTGTAACAAAGCCTTACATCACCAAACGCAATGCAAAGCATCAGATGCTGTGGTGTAAAGCATTCAGGAGTTGGGCTCGGCATGTTAATTCCAGTGAAAGGAACTCTTAATGCTTCAGCATACCAAGAGATTTTGGACAATTTCATGCTCCCAACTTTGAGGGAACAGTGTGGGGATGGCTCTTTCCTGTTCCAACATGACTGCATACCAGTGCACAAAAAGGTCCATAAAGACATGCATTTGAGTGGAAACTTATCCTCTTTCTAGGCCTATCCAGCTTGTGTGGGCCTGGTTTGTGGGGGTGTCTAGCGTGGAAGTCTTGGGTAAGCATGGTGTCTAGGATGTTGTCTGCTGTGACTCAGGAGTTTTCTTCTGGTCCATACCCCTCCCACGACACGAGATACTGCAGCCCTCATACTTGCCTCCTTAAGTCGAGGATCTTTCTAATGGTGAAGCTTCATTTGGGTGACAGCCTTGGACAGGTGTTGGTGTAGCTGCGTCCAAATTCTTTCACTGCGGGGCTCTCTGTAGTTGAAGCATTCCAAGGGAAGAGAGGTGGTTGGTGGCCCAATATGACCTCAAATGGGGTGAAGCCGGTGGAGGTGCGCTGAATCGAATTCTGGGCATACTTGGCCCAGGGTAGATAGATAACCCAAGAAGACATGGTTAAAGACAGCCTCCACCATCTCCATTGCTGTGCGCAGACCTGTGATGGGAATAAACCTCACTCCTTTGAGAACCAGTCTACAACCATGAGTATAGCCATCTGGCCCTGTGACTGCGGTAAGTCAGTGAGGATATTGAAGGCTTTATGGGTCCATGGCCTTTCAGGGATGGGTAGTAGGTGAAGTTTCCAATGAGAATTCAAAAGTTGAACACTTGCGGAATGAGCTTGGGCGTTCTGTTCGTGGCAGAATGACCAACATAACCACTTTGGCTGACTTGCGACAAATGCTGGTTGAAGAATGGGATGCCATCCCACAGAAGTGTGTGACCAGGCTGGTGACCAGCATGAGGAGGAGGTGCCAGGCTGTTGTGGCAGTGTATGGTTCTTCCATACTCTACTGAAGCTCCCATTTGTTAAATGCCAATTATTAAATTGCCAATATGTCTTGTTTCTTCAAGGACTTCTTGCTCTTCTTTATGTTGAAGATAGTTCTTAATGACATTTGTATGTTTGGGGTCATTGTCCTCTCAGTTTAATGTTGATGGAGAAGACAAAGGCAATGGATCTACATACATCTACAAACTCCTATGTACTTGTAATATATATATATATTATAATATAATATGTAATATATACTATATATATATATATTATTACTTTTTCTTGAACTTTCTCATTGTAAACTATTGTTATACTGTTACACTGTTCCTGATAATGAGTGGCAGTGGCAACCTGTGACGCTCTGGTGAACTCCATGCCCAGGAGAGTTAAGGCAGTTCTGGAAAATAATGGTGGCCACACAAAATATCGACACTTCAGGAACTTTCATTAAGGGGTGTACTCACTTTTGTTGCTGGTGGTTTAGACATTAATGGCTGAACATTGAATTATTTTGAGGGAAGAATAAATTTACACTGTTGTATAAGCTGCACACACTTCTACTCTTCATTGTGTCAAAGTGTCATTTTGTCAGTATTGTCCCATGAAAAGATATACTTAAATATCTGCAGAAATGTGAGGGGTGTACTCACTTCTGTGATACATTGTATATACATAATGTATGTATACGCCTGATTGGTGTATTTGTGTGTGCATGTGTCTGTGTGTCTGTATGTGTGCTTGCTAGGATGTACTGTCACCATGGATCTCAGATTTGAATGAGTTGTTCTAGCAAGACAATAATAACAGAGCTGTACCATAATCTTGACACATCCAAGGGAATACAACAGGTCACTTGATTTTTCACTTGAAACATTTCTTCATGATTATAATAGTGGCAAAATTGATAGGGAGCTATAAAAATAGGTCCCTTCAAATAGGGAGATTTGTTATTCTGACAAATGATGATGTGAGTGCCTTCTCTTTACCCACAAATCCTCAAGGGCATGTTTTTAAAGTAGTAAAAGTCTTTACAAAATTAAAATTGAATGTGGTCATTTGATTTGTTGAGGAACACAGTCTCTAATTCAAACTGACTCAGATTGATTTGTATTTGTAGGATGGAAAAATTATTCGGCCAGTTTCTTTAAAAACAATATATGTATGTGTAAATGTACAATTTATATATGTCGCACCCTGAAAAATCATTCACATGATAACATTTTTATTTTTTTGTTACATGAAGGTCTGAAAATAAACTGCTTTACTGAACTGAAACACAGTCTGGTTGCCTCCAAATATGAAAGCGGGAAAAATGCATTTAAAGATTCTGAATTTTCCATTTCATTCTGTAAAACAACAACAACAACAACACAACACTGATGCCCAAAAGCAAGTGCTATGGTGATTTCTGAGAACAGATGAACACTGGGCACAATGCAGGAAGACACCCTGCAGTCAACAGCAGTCTGTCAATTTGATTACATTCAATTCAATTCAATTCAATATTATTTCTAAAGCACTTTAAACAATGGACATTGTCCCAGCAGCTTTACAAAAACATAAACTCCAGACATAACTTATAACTTACATAAATGTTATTCCTAATGAGCAAGCCAGGGGCGACGGTGGCAAGGCAAAACTCCCTCAGATGTTAAGAGGAAGAAACCGTGAGAGGAACCAGACTCAAAAGGAACCCATGCTCATTTGGGTGACACCAGATAGTACAATAATCCCTTCTATAACTAAGTGTTTCATAGTTAAAAAAAAAAAAAGTACAGGAAATTTATGGAAATTAGTTCTAGCCATCAGTTGCAAAGCCAAATTTATGGTTTCTAAGTGTATCTTTAAGCGAAGAACTCCAAACAAATCACAACATCATGTAATCATTCACAGTATTAGGCAATTCAACATAGCCTGTCTACATACTGGCATGTCTTTGGGCTATGGGAGAAAACTGAGACAGACATGGGGAGAACATGACTGAGCTCAGAATTTAACCAGGGACTATGGAGCTATAACTCAACAATGCTACCAGCTTTCCCCACTGTGCTGCCTACTGTGATTTATGTTGCAGTAAATGTAAGATTTAAATACAATTATAAATTAAATTATAAATCCGACTATTATAGCATATAGACTACAACACTACTCAGACACATTATTACTCAAAGACATGATTACATTACATTTACATTTACGGCATTTGGCAGGCACCCTTATCCCGAGTGACTTACATTTATCTCATTTTATACAGCTGAGCTGTTGAGGGTTGAGGGCCTTGCTCAACAGCCCAACAGTGGCAGCTTGGTGGTGCTGGGGCTTGAACCCTCAACCTCCTATTCAGTAACCCAACACCTTAACCATTGAGCCACCCATCCCTGAAGGGGTGATTTCTATTTGGAAAAAAAACCCCACACCCTATTATTATTATTATTATTATTATTATTATTAATAATAATAATAATAATAATAATAATAATAATGGCCTTCGTTTTATATTAATAGGCCAAAAACAGTTATCAATTAACAGTTATCAAAAATAGAGATAGCAAAGCTGACTAACAGCATCAGATGACCAGATAAAACAATAAACTTGTTAAACTATTCCAGGTTTGAGCACACAATATTGTTGCTATATTGGTTTTTAGAAAGATGAACGTGGTTACTATCTCACCCATAAAACACACAACACAGACATTGCGCATCTCAGGGAAAGGACATGTCCCCTCTCGAGGCTTTTGCCCAGATGCCAGCTGTCAAGTGTAAAGTGAATTCCTTCCTCTCTTGTCCCACCCTCCCTGATTCTAATTCCCCAGTGGAAGAGGCATCTCAGTGATTGGCATGGACTGTCCCCAAAGCATCTACAAACGGTCTTCATCTAAATGCTAATTGTCCTATTGCCCCATAAAAGTGAAGGGAAACAGAATAAAAGATGACTCTGATGACTAGACAGCTTATGCATAAATGTGCATTTAGAAATCAAAATTTGGATACTTAGCCTTAGGATACAGAAGCTAGAAAACATTCATTCTCCTATTTGCATTTGCATGAGCTCATTCACTGTTTTTCACTGGTCTAAGGGGGTGTTTTCTTAAAATGTGTTTTCACATTAACATTGAATAAGAATTTTCTGAATTATTGCGATGCATTAGATCCCTATAAATTGGAATAATTCTCCACCAGTGTCATGGATTTTTAATGCCTCAAACCATTTCTGTAATAGGCTTGTCTAGCAGAGCTCACCATGAACAAAACAGATTGACAAACCGTGACTATGTGTGAGTGAACTTTGACTGTGGTTGGACCCAACTGGAGGGTCATCCATAAGAAAGAAGGCAGTGGGACTGTACATAAAGCACTCAGGTTACCCAGGCTTTTAGACATCATTAAAAATCATCATTATTGATCCCATTCATGCAACAGATGGAGCCCCCTTCAGGGAGATGACCAGCTCAGATACAGTAAGTGTAGTTAATGAAGCAGCCTAGGGGCATTACTGACTGATATTAACAAGGCCATGTACACAATTAATGTGTTATAATTTAAAATAAATATAAATAATATAATTTGTAACAATTAATATGCTGGATTTACTGTATGTTATCAATACATTATCTGAACGAATGTCAGTCCTTACCAAAGCAAACCCTGATATGATCTTAATCAAATGAGATATATAGCTAAATGGCCAGCTAGCAAAGCATTCAAAACAATTAAAACTCTAAATATTTATTTTGGTGAACAACTCTGTTAAATATATGGCATTGATTAAAGGAAAACTGTGTGTTTTAGGAGTAATAATACAGTAATTTATTATGAGAGAACTACAATGTCTTGCAAACAAACACACAGAGAATTTGTCTTGCTATGTTTGTGAGAACCTTCCATTGACATAATTATCAATGCAGCTAATAAATTGGGTTAACCCTAACCCTAACCCAAACCTTAACTTTAACCTCAGTAATGAAAAGGCATCTTTTTGGCTCTTTTTCTTCAAAGTTTGGTTAAAAATTACCACAAAAATCTCACGTTCCTTATGGTGTCCAGCAAAATGTGCCCACAAGGTCATAAACATCAGATTTTCATATCTTTTCTATAAGATATTGAACTATGGTTCACACACACACAGACACACACACACACACACACACACACACACACACATTAAATATGCTAGCATCTGCCATGTAGATGTACCACCTTGGCCTGTGACAGCACTAACAAGATATGTTGAGGATCGAATGGAAATTAATATGACATCAGGGACAGCCAGTCAGACATTCAGATTCCCGAGAACAATACACCAAGCAGGGATTCTGTTGATCTCAGGGATGGGGGATGTGAAAGACCTCCCATCCTCCAGTCACATTGTGGGGGGCTAGTAAAGCAAGAGCATGCTAGAATCTTGCCAGATAAATTGAATTTAAAACTCTGGTAGCCTGAACGTGTAACTAATATAACCTGAGCAGCATTTAATAAATCTCCTCCATGACATCAGCCTGAGACAGCAGGGTCAATTAACAACATCCTTTTCCTTTTTCTTCATCAGGGCTAAGTACCTGTCAAGGTGTATGTGTGTGTGTGTGTGTGTGTGTGTGTGTGTGTGTGCATGTTTTATTTTCCCTTTGTTGCTTTTAGTGTAACAGCATGTTCAAGGTGAACATATTATTAAATCACACAAATGATTTCAGCCTGCAGTTTGAAGGTTATGCATCAGCATCATCTTGATTGTTAAATGTCTCCTGTTGGAATATTGAGTTCTTTAGTCAGAGAATTTTCAGACCAGGCAATAATTAGATCTAATTTATGGGCTTTTGTTAACAAGCCTTTGAAAAGTGGCCCTTGGAATATTTCAGTCTTTCAAAAAAGCTTTCCAACCATCATTTGCTTCCCTGAACAAATTTGTAGTCTCTGTCTTTCTGCCAGCATTTGTTCCAGCTCTCCATTCTCTGACATCATTTCATCTCCTCTTTCATTTCATTTGTCCTACTGCTACTGTATTCAACATTATATGAAACAAACAACAAATTCTTGCCAGCCAGATCTATAAATCTATTTGGCATATAATGCATGCAGTATTTATGTGTTTAAAAGAAAATATATTGAAAATAGTCAAAAAGTATGTTAAATAGTTTGATATGTAATTTTTACCTTAAATAAAGACTTGGTTTTATTCATTCACCTATATAAGCAAATCTGTTCTGTTCACTCACTGCAAAGTCTCGTTCAATAGTCATTTATATGTCAATTGCAAGCTGTTGGTAATAGTATTTGCTACCTTGGCTCTGACCCTTGCCACATTTTTGACCTTTTGATTTCTTTATTTGCTTGGATAGTTTATTTTGTTTGTTTGTTTATTTCCTGACCTGTGCTTGACAAAGAGTTATCTTACTATTTTGGATTTGTTCACCGGTAAATAAAGCTGAACTGCATTTGCATGCACTCACATCTCCCAAGTCAAACATGAACAATACTGTATATAATTCCCAAATAATTAACCATAAAAATTATGCTGAAATAAATGAAACTGTTTTTAAAATATCATGGCCAGTGACCAAATCTTGGGGCAGGTATGTGTAATTACTAAGAAATACTGAATTAATTCTAATGATTTAGACTTGAATAACATCTTGTTGTTCCCAATATACTTAAAAAATGGCCTATATTCTTTAAATCTATTATTTATTTAACACTGAGCATATTGCTTTTTTCTTGCTTATCAGAATCACTTGGAGTTTTATTCATATGTTTTAGTATTGTTCTCGCTGTTCTATCTGTTCAGTAAAAGAGTGTCTTAGCTCTCTTCTCCTGACTACTCCCTGGTATGTGATTGATGACCTTCTTCTGCTGCATATTTCATCCTTGAATCATTGGGCATTTTTGAGAATTTGGAGCAGTTCAGCAATAATATTCACAACTTGCCAAAGATGTGCAGGTATGACTGTCAGCCTTAACAGAGACTTTCATATTTCATAAGTCATATTCACAAGACTTTCATTAGCATTTCTAATAAAACTGCAAATAAAACACAAATAGATGTATGCAAGTGAAATTACATACTTAAAGACTTATAATCTAATAGGGGTGTAACGATAGTCTTCTCACAATACTGAGTTCACGATTTGATTTTCTCACTATATTGTACACAAAATTTAAACAACAGTCAGTAAAACGATGTACATTTTCTTGTATACATTTTTGCAGCTTCACCACTGAGTGAAAACATTCTTTTTTTTGGAAGAAAACTATTGAAAATAATGTTTAGTTTTCTTGAGTAAAAACTTTAACAAAGAATTTTAGTGTCCTTCAAATTAAAAGAAAGATGATGAGTTTATGCGGTGGGGAACTGTAATAATACCTCAATTTAGCCACAAGCATAGTGGTAGCCTCAAGCACAGTGGAGGAAGAAGGTGGCTATGTGCTTCACTTGACCCAACAACCATATGATGTGGTTTATGTGGTTTAGTCCTACTTGGGAAGCAAGCTTTTAAGTGTGGGCAAAACACTTTATGTGTGGTTCTAGTCCAGCCTCCTTCACCGCTATTTCGAGCATTGTCCATAACGACAACAATGTTGTGATTAGCTTTTTCAAGCTCCCACTGCGAAACAGACAACTTCCTCGTAAAGAGGGCGAGTTTGGAATACGAAGGTCGCCATTTCCCACTCTCTGATGATCACATATGCTGTTATAGTGACAGAGCTCTGGGTAGCCCTTGAAGTCCACCCATCTGTGGTTATCGCTACACTCTCTGCCTCTTTTAAAATTGGCATCATGTTTGCTTTTGTTTTGAACCTGCTAGGCTGTTAATGAGGCAGAAGACTGTGGTGTATGAGAACATGATGTATGATGTGCTAGTGAGTGTGGACAGCCCTCTGCTGTCCAAAAATGCTATTACATTAGTGTTGTGCCAGTTCATACTAATAAAAATGAACTATTTATGTGTTTATGGAGGCTCCATGTGGCATGCGGTAAAACTGTCATAAAACATGAGTGGCGTTCACTCTCGCAACAGTGAATGCCATTTGCGTTCACATTCATGATTTGTAATTTGACAGGTAAAATCGGGCATTCATGAAAATATGGATGTGTTCATGCACAACACTGTATTACATACATTAGATGGCATTATAAACAGAGCTCATGTGATATCGTCCATCTCCATGATGCATATCATCACATTTTTGCATTGCGATGCATTGTGGCACGATGTATCGCTATACACCTAAAATCGAATAATCGAGTCAATATATAGGATCAGAAGATATCATATCTCATTTGTGGTTCAGTCAGAAAACTGGAATAAGAATACCATAAATACAAACAGTAGGTTTAAATGCCATTTTCCCACTTGAAACTGAATGAAATCCAACCACCCTGTGCTTATGTTTAGGTTTGTAATATTTGTATATAATATAGTAAAGTATAATAAAGTATAGTTTGTATATAATTATGTTAAAATACAATAAAATGAAAGGCTGCAAAAGACAAGTTGAATGAATCGCATAATGAATTGCATAATGTACGTAACAATTACAGATGAAATACTCAGAATGTGTAATTCCATATTACATTACCAGCACCAATAAGCTAATACAATGGCATTACAAGTGTGTCATCTCAGTTCAGGGGGGCCTGATGTCATTGTCCTTACTACAATAGCTTAAAATGGCTTGCATCCAGTCCCAGCCAGTGTTTTTTTGCTTCCAATGAAATGTGTGCAAATTCCATTTAGGGAGGTGTGAAATAGGGGGTGGGAGAAATTTGTACAATCCACCCCCACTATACGACCCTGAAACAATACACTGGGTCCCATAACAAAAGAGAAATGTATCTTCATAGGCAGGCTTTTCTCAATTTGTATTGTTCTGGAGAGAGAGAGAGAGAGAGAGAGAGAGAGAGAGAGAGAGAGAGAGAGGGAGGAGCTGATGCTCTGAGATGAGAAGGTGGATTGGCGCAGGGGAGAGGAAAGAAGGAGGGATAATGCTTTAGAATATGAAAGGGAGAAACAGAGAGAGGGAGAAAGCATTATCGTAAAAGAGACACCTTTGCGTGACAAGGCTGCCTCACAAAGCTCTGTCAGAAGATCCAGAGCCCAACCATTATATAGTCTCGATTATTTTATTAACGCAGGCCGGGAGATGCGCGCAGCGTCATTCTGTTTCCGCAAATTACGCTGAGCTGACCGGAGTCATAACATCATCACCGAACAAGGAGGAAAAACTGCACCCTCATCCCCATTACGAGATATTGATTAAGGTAAGACCAAAATCCTTGCAAGAAATGAGCGTATGATCTGTCAGTTACTTCATCTGTCTGTGCGCTGCTCGGTCTGCGGTGAATTTTTCTTCCGGACGTGGCGCGCTGGTTTAATGATATGATTTGTAAGATAGAAATGGTCCTGCATCCGTCTAAAGCATCTGATTACGAAATAGATTTGTGCATTTTAGATGTTTAGTCCTTGTGCTGTAAAACATAACCAAACTAACTCAGACAGATAACATAATTCCTCCTAGTTAATATACTACAGAAATGGATGAGATGATATAGTGTATTGGTGTACACGGGATGCTGGCGGCGGGTGAGGACCTGCTTCAGGTATTCAGAAGAGCTGACATAGCATCTACGAACACATGTGCACTGGCTGCTAACTTCCTTTTCCACGTTAAAATCACTTTGATCTAAACACTATCGACATGCTTCACCAGCCAGGCTTGAGCACGAATCCTATGGGAATTAACTTAAGTCCTAATTAAAATGCCTGCTTCATTAACTCCAGTCTGGTGAAGCCTGGAAGATGTTTAAAGAATCAGTAACTGTTATCAGGGAATCATATTGCTAATGAACCTTTTAGTGCTGGCTATATAACAAACTTGCTCCAGCTTTCCTAAAGCATTTGAACTGTTAGAGACAATATTCAATCTGATGCTCACTTTGGCATTTAAAACTGATATTTGGGCTGGGATGTGCTAGGACCCCTCAGCTCTGACATGATGGGGAACTGGTACACTTTTGAAAAAAAGGTTGGAATACACTATATAGCCAAAAGTATTCACTCACCCATCCAAATAATTGAATTCAGAATGGTTTTCCATGGCTGAGCAGCTACATCCAAGCCTTACATCACCAAGTGCAATGGTAGTGGTAGTGTAAAGCACGCTGCTGCTGGACTCTAGAGTGAGCTTTTCCTTGTCACCATCGCCACCGGCTCATTAGGGATAACAGTTAGGGACAAAACCTATAAGCCATGTCCTAATTTCTTGTCTTTGTAAAGCTGCTTTGAGACAATGTTCATTGTTAAAAGCGCTTTAGAAATAAAGTTGAATTGAATTTTGAATTTAATAGAGTGTTCTCTGGAGTGATGAATCACGCTTCTCCATCTGGCAATCTGCTGGTTGAGTCTGGTTTCGGTGGTTGCCAGGAGAACGGTACTTGTCTGACTGCATTGTGCCAAGTGTAAAGTTTGGTCGAGGGAGGATTATTGTGTGGGGTTGTTTTTCAAGAGTTGTGCTCGGCCTCTTAGTTTCAGTAAAAGGAACTCTTAATGCTTCAGCATACGAAGAGATTTTGGACAATTTCATGCTTCCAACTTTGTGGGAACAATTTGGGGATGGCCCCTTCCTGTTCCAACATGACTGCACACCAGTGCACAAAGTAAGGTCCATAAAGACATGGATTAGTCAACCTGATAGAACACCTTTGGGATGAATTAGAGTGGACACTGTGAGCCAGGCCTTCTCGTTCAACATCACAAATACGCTTCTGGAAAAATGGTCAAAAATTCTCATAAACACACTCCTACACCTTGTGGAAAGCCTTCCCAGAGGAGTTGAAGCTGATAGCTACAAAGGGTAGGCCGACATCATATTAAACCCTGTGGATTAAGAATGGGATGTCACTGATATGCGTGTGAAGGCAGGCGAGCGAATACTTTTGGCTGTATAGTGAGTTTATAGGTAACTTTGATTTAACATGTCAACAAAGTTGTTTAAATTGGTACAAACACTGACCCTGTCACAAATCATATTCTTATTTTTCTTTAAAAAATATTTGTTTTTATGAGTTATGCAGATAATTGTTCATTAACAATTTTAAGACCATGTTACTATGTGCAGGATGTTAAAGGCCAGTACATACACAGAACCTCACTCATTTCTTCAGTTAGAAGTTATGTGACCTCATGAAGCTGACAACTAAATGCACCTATAAGTACAATTTTTTTTTATATATATATAATAATTAATGGGTTTGATTGAACTTTTCACATATGTTTAAATGGTAATGGTGATATCAAAGAATCATGCTGATTAGTAAAAATAAGGTTCCATAAGACTCATAATGAAACACACCCAAATTTAATTCAACCAATTCTACAGTAAGTCCTTTTTTGCCCACATTCCGAAGACAATACAATGGCTCTAAGATTCAGCCTTGATGGCTATGTTCAGATACCAGTGAATAAAAGACTGCAGCTCTTCTGAGAGATTTGTATCTTCTGAGAATTGCTGATAATAATGTGAATGGCTTTCTTATTCTATAATAGATAGACACCAGCTATAATAACAAGGACTTGTTCAGTTTAAAATAATGACCCATTTGTTCAAAATTTGAAAAAGACATTGAACATTTACTAGTTTATTGCCAGTCATAAGAAATACAGTCATTATGAATATGACATTTTTAGCTTTAGTTTAATTCACCAATAATATATTGTCACATTCATTAGTTCACTTGTGAACTAGTTCACTGCTTTCATTTTCCATTCCAGTATGATTATATTTTATGTAATATTCCAATATATCTTTTTTGAGCTAGCTACATTGTGATCATTTCCTTATTTCCCTAATGCTCTTGGAGAAGATTGGGAGAAGGGAAATGGAAAAATAATGTAGACAATATTTTTTTCCTTCGGCCGGTCCCATTCCTTTGGGTCGCCACAGTGGATTAAGTCTGCATCTCGATCTGGCACGTTTCGTGCCGGATACACTTCCTGATGCAACCCTCCCACTAAGTGGGCTTGGGGAAACACAATCCGGAATACCCGGAGTAAACCCACACAGACACAGGAAGGACACGAGGAGACTCCACACAGAAAGGACCCAGACCACTACTACCCACCGACTGGCCCAACAGTGGGCCACCAGAACAATGTAGACAGTGAGGAACAC
>JAOVVG010000001.1:10677088-10694259 GCA_028566375.1 Leptodoras nelsoni
ATATGTCATTCCCAAGACGAATTGATGCTGTATTGGCCGCAAAAGGAGGCCCTACACCATACTAATAAATTATTGTGTGTTTCAGTTTAATTGTCTAATCCCTGATTTAACCATTTACAGACTTACATGTGTTTACTGGGCTCTTTAGACAAATTAGAAGATTTAATCCAATGCAGGTTTTGTTTTAGAATTGCACATGACAGAGCTATTCCATAATATATTCCTCAGAATTGAGTGAGTACATATTTTTTCCCTTACGTGAACCAAAAAATAATAATAAATAAAAAATAATAATATAAATAATTTATAAATAAAATAATATTTCTTTCTTATTGTTTCGTCATGCTGGAAGGTTGAAATTTTCGAAAAAGATAGTGGCATGTCTCTGTGTATGTATTTCTACAAAATTAAACAATTGAAACATCCTCCAAGAGGGGTGATTCCATAACTTTGCCAGGGGTTGTAGTATTGAGTTTTGTCACTGTACACAAACTGTGTACTGCACTGCTAGTATTTGCTGCGGGAACTATTTACTTCCGGGAAATACCGAGAGGCTCCAGGATTCACCATCGCTGTAAAAAACAGACGCTCCATTGGAGTTAACCGAGTCGGTGTGACTTAACTCCAATTTGAAGCTTCAAGTAGAGGCAGTATTTTCAGTAGTTTTGCTGGTTGTAGGCGAGGAATTACAAGTTGGAACTTGTCCTCGAACGCAGCAAAAGTGGGCGGTTACTGCCGAGTCTGCTAGGTTCCTTCCGCGCGGTGCCATTTTGTTTGTTTAAAACCAGGCCCGGATGCTCGTCGACCAAAGATCTTATACGAAAACAGGTTTTAACAACTCATACCCATTATAAACTGGTAATGTCTACGTTTTATTTGTGTTAATTATGCTTTTAAGCAAGTGGTCTCGTACATTTGATATTTAGCTGGGGTTAACGTCCGTGTTATTTACGTCTGGCATTGAATGTTAGCTGATTTAGCTCGTATATCATCTAACGTTTGCAATTACAATTACAAGACTTAATACTTACATAAATACAAGTCACAGCTTTCTTCAGTATATTCTACTCTGTTGGAAGCAAATACGAGCTATTTAGACTATTCACAGCAAGTAGGCTTCGTTTTGAGCCAAGCAAACTCGGACCTTTTGTGGAACTGCTCGCTTTGTTGGCGTTGATCTGCTTAAGATTGTAAATATGGCTTGTTTCTTTACCTATATTACCTCTATTTTATAGTTGTATTTTAGATTGAAATATTCGTTAAATTCATCATGAGTAGGCCTAATCGGCCAGGTTTTCCAAGTTTCATTTTACCATATCATGTTATGATAATCCTTTATGCAGATTACAGAGGGTTTAAAGAAAATGCAATGCAAAATTCAAAGGCAAAGCATTTTACAGGAAAGCAAGACGACTGGAGATCAAGTTGGGAAATGGTCTACGGGAAAAAAAAGCATTTTAAAACATGATGTCTATTTCGTATTAACACCATAATGGTGTACTAAATGAACGCTAGACCTGCTTGAATTAGTGCTTGCTTCAGTACATGTTGATAGACAATGTCTGTTTCAGGCACTGAAAAGCTTGAACTCAACTTACCAACTAACCAAAATGTGTAATGTGTCTGTGATCTTGGCACTTGACAGTCTGCTCAAATAAATATTTTATTAATTCCTCACTCATTTACCCACTTTGTGAAGTATGTGGGGAGTGTTTTGTTTTCTTTTTAAAGGTTATACAGGAATTTCTTCTACAGCCCTGGTGATAACTGGATTTGGATAGAGGCCAACAAATGGAGAAAGCTCTTTTCTGAAGATTTTTATCCCCACTAAAAATTTTTCATCATTGGATGATTTTTTCCTCTTTTATTGAAAATTAAATTGTACCTAATTTAAATGTCCTCATCTGTCTTCAAATTGCCACAATGAGTGTCAAGAAATAGAAGACCCCCCCCATTCCTACACGCAGACACCTTCAAGATTTTCTTTCCCACTCTCCATGGTGCTCACCTCCGACCTTTAGCCTGAAGATTTTTGTGCCCTCCCCAAACTGTTGTTTTTATTGAGGAATAGAGAAAGACTTTTCATCACGTTTTACTTGTTACAAAGCAGTCTAAGACGAGCAAGTTTCTCAGTGACGAAAGCCTCTTTCGCCCTGTTCACTCTTAACTCATCGGTCAAGTATTCCTTCAGGATCTTTACAGCTTGGAGACAACCAAGAAGACATAGACCTGGTGGAGACATCTTATCCACAGTAGGTGAACTGACCCTGTCTATTTAGTTTGGGGAAAACATCCATTTTCAATTAAAAAACCCATATTTAAAGTTATATGTGACTAATTCCTAGATTTCCTGCATTTTATAAATGTTAGAAGACACAATCAATGGAAATTTGACCAATTTTTGCTGCATTTTGACTAGGGAAACTCCAGAAGCCCTTGTAGCTGCATTTGAACGTTCCTGACGAGCAAGAGTATTCCCTGCCCAGGACCATCATGAGCAATACGGGAGATGATTGCTATTTCTACTATTATTCAACATGTACTAAGGTAATCTAGATTGATTAAAAAAAATAATAATAATAATGAATTGTCTCTTCAAAAATGCTTCTAAAACCCCTGGCAAAAATTATGGCATCACCAGAGTTAGAGGACTTTTGTCTAGGTTTTATCACTTGGTAGCAAATAAACAAATCACAGATATGGCACAAAACCATTTTTTGTTTAGTAGCAGCTGGCTTCATGAAACATACCTGAAACAAATTCAATGATTTGAATTAATGCCAAACTTTTTTGTCTAGGACAAGAAGATGAAAACATATAAAGCATAAGTTTCTGTTTTGAATTTGTACTCTTATTTTTCCTAATTCTCTGTCATGTTCTTTTTTCCTTTGAAGGGTGAAACTTGCCCTTTCCGACATTGTGAGGCTGCCAGGGGTAGTGAGACTGTCTGCAGTCTGTGGCAGGAGAACCGTTGCTTTCGTACTGTGTGTAAATTCCGTCACATGGAAATAATGGTAAGGTGAATGCTACTGGAACTGCACTATGTTTACATCTTTACATGCACTCTAATAACCAGTAATTTTCTGGGTTCAACAGTTTTTCCAGGGGTTCATGATGCTATTGTATGTGAAGATGTGATTATATTTTAGCCAAATCATTCTGTTATTCAGCACGTTTCATTAAAGTGATCAATTGTGTACTTGGAGCTGCATTTTAGAGTATAGCTATAATTTCCATAAATGTGCAAACTAAAAGGGTCTGAATATTTTCTGAATGTACTGTGTTTTTCAAATGTGTTTTGCTAATTATACACTATGCTGTACATCACAGAAAAATCGCAAAGAAATTCCATGTTACTGGGAGAATCAACCAAATGGATGCGAAAAGATTCACTGTGCTTTTCACCATGAGAAGCCACGTTTCATTGATGGCCTTTTTGTTGCCCCAGACAAAGGTATAAAACCAACTGGATATTATTTAAACCATAATCTTTCCTTTGGCTTTTTGACTCTAGCTAATGGAGATAAGTAATTGTTTGCTTTCAATTCTTATCTCGCAGGGGCTGTAGTGAAGAAGGAGAAAGAAGAGGAAAAGCCACAGGATGACCATGTTTCCTCTGCTTCTGCAAATGTTTCCAATACCACCAACCCACAACTCAGAGGAGTCATCAAGGTGGAGACCCAAGAGAGCGTCCCCAGTCCCACACATCCACCAGTAGTCATTAATCCTGTGGACGATGAAGATGATGAAGATGGTAATGTCATTTCTAGATTATTTGCTCCAGTGCTAGGTAGATTTTGCTTTAGAAACTTAAATGCCTTGTATTGATATTAGATCAGTTTTCTGAAGAGGGAGAGGAATCGTCTGGTGTCTCTCCAAAGAAGCTGCTGAGCTCTAGTAGAGGTAGCATCTTCCTTTTAATGTTTGTTTTTTGTGCTACACTGAGTCCTTGTTAAATTTAATGAAAACTGAAATTGTATTACTTGTACAGATGAGTCAATGAATTTTGGTATTAAAACACTGGAGGAGATCAGGTTGGAGAAAGCTCTGAAGGCCAGTCTAAAAAGACCAGGTAAAATTTTAGCCAACTCTTAAAATTATTTCTGTTTCACATAATAGTGCTCATACCTTGTGGCTTTTATGCATTTTATCTTCAGGTCAACCATTTGATGGTATCACATCAGCGAAACAGCGTAGAAACAGATGTGGCACGGAGAAGGAAACCATCGAACCCGTCACACTTGCAGCAGTCATCACTACCAGTGGTATGCCTTTGCACAGTCCACTGGTGTTCCTTCATGTGTTTTAATAATTAAATGTGCAGAATTGTTACAAAGTTTAGATAAAGCCGTTTTTAATTGTGACACAGGTGAGTTAAAGTAGCATTGTAAGATTATACCTTAGTACACTGGAATCAGGAGAATGGCCTCTGTCATTACACCTGTGTGCCTGGAACACCTGTTTTAGCAGTATGTAACTAGGCTAGAGAGGACATGATTGCTTGTAAGAAAAGCATTATGCTTTATGGGCATTATATCATACACCAAGAACAGCTATTGGTCTTTAGCTGCTATAAGAAGAAGCTAGCTCAGGAATTCTCAATATGAAAATCATAGCAGAGGTGAACAGACCAAAGAGAACATTAACAGAGGAAGCAAGAAAGAGGAAAAAGAGAGAATATCAGACCAAGAGGCCAGACGAGAGTAAAATGCTGAGCTGGCACTCTTGCTGTGGACTAGTAAGTAATGTAATATAAGTAAAGTAATGCTAATGTATTAGCTGGATTGTTCTGCATGTTTAATGTTTGGCTGTCTTAACCAAGTTTTTGTCTTGCTAGTTTTTGATAATAATCCAAGTAAAAAATCCAACCTGTAATAATCTCTGTTTAGCCGCGAGCACAGCAATGGAATAGGGCAGCTATGCTCCTCACTTGACCCAACAACCGACTGATGTGGTTACGCAGTTTAGTCCTACTTGGGATGCAAGCTTTTAAGTGTGGTTCTAGTCCAGCCTCCTTCAACGCTATTTCGAGCATTGTCCGTAATTATAGCAATGCTGTGATTAGCTTTTTCAAGGTCCCACTTTGAAACAGATGATTTCTTTGGCTATGTTTAGCCCAGTGTATGACTCGAAAAGAGGGCAAATCAGTGTTTGAAAGCAGGGATTTGTCTGGCATTTAAAGATATTTATGCTACTGCTGAACAGAGGTAACACTGAATTGCAGCAGAAAAGAGGAAATACTTGATAAATACAGTGCATGTTAATTATCTGTTGTTGATCTGAGATCTCTGTAAAGGTGGATCAGATGATGCAATACATGCGAGCCGTTTCTTTGTACACTGCAAAAGAAGCGTGCTAAAATGGTGTCTATAAAAGACAATAAAATTGCTATATATGTGACGCATTGGATGTTGTGTTCCCTCATGGTGGAACACATTATTTTAATACCACAAACCTCATTAGACATTTAAGAATTTGTCAAAGAACAGGGTGGGTATGAAGGGTAAGCCAGTGTGAAGTCACTTTTTATGCTTTCTTATTCTTTGAAACTTCATAGTAAATTATGATACTTGATTATTATAATTATGCAATGCTGAAGAGTTATTTTCATTGTTATAAATAGTAAATAAATAATGCTACACAAAAATCAAGCACTTTAAATGGAAGATCTTCAGCCCTCCCACACACCCTATAATCGGTATCACTGATTCTGATTGCAGTGTTTTGGCCTCAAAACCCCTTGGCTGCTAATCAGAAATGTATATAAAATGTAACTATGAGAGAATATTTCCAGCTAACTGTCGGTACTTTTAACTTAACCCAAACCCATGCCAGTATTTTGCGCATATTATTCTTAGGCCCCCCACCCTATTAAAGAAGGAAAGCAGAAGAGCACCAAGTTGAGCAAAAGAAACACATTCTATGCAAATAGAGAATGCTGATTCATTATTTAATAAAGGGCATTTTTTTATAGTTTTTTTTTATATCGTGTTAAATATCATATGGACTTTTAGCATGCAAATTTATAAATCGCACAAGCCTATTACAGGATTGCTTTAAAATCCACAGATTACTCATTTTATTTATTCCAATGTTCTCCTTTTCAGAGTCTCCTGCTTTGGAGGACTCTGGAAAAAAGAAAATTACTGACAGGCTTGGAACAAGATTTGATGAAGGTATCTTGACAGGATATATTTCACCACCTCCTGTACACCATGCATATATCACATTTTAGAGGAGTTTTTTTTTTTTAAGCATTGCATGTTTTGTTTAGACATGCTTGTGGAAGGGGGTCTACGGCTGAAAGGGTCTCTTGCTAAACGGCTTGGTGGATTTGTTGACACCACTGAGAACAAAATGAATATGCCTCCCAGAAAAGTTAAAAGTAAGTGTCCTAACAGTACCCATGGTGCATATCACCAGTATATATGTATTCTGCACTTAAAAACCTCTTCATATGCACTGTTTTAGCTCTGAGACCAGTGCATGAAAGACTTGGACTAACTCCTGAGATCACTGCACCCAAGTCATCAAACAGTGAGCCAAAGCCTTCTGGTGAGATCTGTATCAAAACTCTTGAGGAGATTCGTCAGGAAAAGGCTGCTAAATCTCAGATGCAGAGCAAAGGTGTGACAGTTGACACTGAAGTTCCCACAAATGCATTAAGGTTCACTAAACAAGTAAATAAGCCCATCAGTGCACCTAGTGTAAAGACTTTCTCAGAAGTCCTACGAGAGAAGAAACTCCAGGAGACAAAGGTGTTGCCCCAGCAAGTGAATAGTACAGAGAAAAAAGAGGACCCTGCAAATACTGCAGTGATCAAACTGACTGCCCAAGCAGCAGAGATTAAAGTGAAGACACTTGAAGAGATTCGTAAAGAAAAGGCTGCCAGAATGCAAGCAAAGATACAGGACACCACAAATGATGATGCGCCTACTTCAGCTAATGCAGTCCCAAAAAGAAGAATTCTTTGCATTGGCAAGACTGGATGTAAGTTTGTTGTTGGTTTGACATTTGTGGAATGCTTTATGGAACGGTTTGAGAATTTATCATGCAGCTGACATTTATAAAATTTTATTTAGCAGCTGTCAACATCAGCTCTCAAAAAGGGCATGACTCTGAGAAGGTGGATTGCATTGAAGAGGTATGGCCCAGTTTTCCTTGTTTAATCATTTTCAGACATATAATTGCTTTGCATTAAATCCAATTCTAATATCCCCCTTTTTTTGCTAAATGTAGTCCACTGTAACCAATGGAAAGAGTGACACCTCCATTCATGATGTAACAGTAAAGAGCTTTGAGGAAATTATGCGAGAGAAAAGACTTCGTAAGCAGCAGGAGCAGGCTGCATCTGCTGTCGAGCCAGAGCAAGCTGCCCAGAAACCAATCCCAGTACTTTGGGAAAAGAAGACTCCTGCTGTCATCAGACCAGAAACACCCATCCAAGCAAATTCACCCATACATCAGGCTTCATCTCTTGACCCATCAGTAGTATCCCAGAGGAAGTCTCCAGAAATGCAGAACAAGAAGCGCTCTCTTACTACAAGTCCTAAGAAATCCAAGTCAGCCTCTTCAATGGCACTTCTTGGGCAAGAGTCAAAGATGGCAGATTCTTCAAATTCACAGGAGCCACACTGGGAGAATACTCAACCCATCACCAGGATACCTCCAAGCATAGCAGCAGACTTAAAAGGTACAAACAAGCATATTGTCTTTTCTCATGTGTTTTATTTATCAGAACTGAAGTGCCCAGAACTGCCTTCCACTTGTTGAATTGATAGTATGATTGTGTCTGCTTTTCAGTGAGGCCCAAACTGAATGTAAAGCCATCAGTGGTGAAGCCAGCTGCTCAGATAAAACCTGGCCAGAAAAGGAAAGCTGAAGGCACCCACTGCTCCGCTGTTGCTGCAGTGAAACCTCTTAATGCTGTCCCTGATCCCGATGTTAAAGCACCTTGCAAGCAGGCTAAGGTTAAGCATTGGACAGTACCAGCATAATGTGCAGAATCAGTGCCTAATTAAATTAACTGATAATAATTAAGTTCTTTTAATATTTGTCCTCTAGTTGTCTGCACCATCCTGCAGTTTAGAAGTTGATGCCAGGGTGCAACAGGTGTCCCCTCCTGCTCAGTTGTGCTCACATGACCCCCTTTCTGTTCCACAAAGGTAAGAGCCTCTGTTTTTTTCTGAATAAATATAATTTTTCGAAGAAGGACAGTACTTGTAAAAGATAATTGCTAGGTTGTACATGATTGCACAAGTAACATTCCATCCACTAGTGATGTGCACTGACAGTAAGTGGTATATAGTACAATGATTGTTACCTAATATATGATGCAATACTAGCAGAATATTCAACAATGTTATATACAATATTACTACTAATAATAATATGCTTTTAAACAGTAGTGTGTATGTAACCTGCAACACAACATGTACTTAGAATGAACAGTATATACATATGCTGCAGTGCAGTAGCAAATGTGAAAAAGACTTGTTATAGCTCAGCTATTATGTAGTCTGGGACAGGAGAACAGAGTGCTTCCCTGCTTCTCCAGGTTAGAGAGGGCCTTGTGTATTATGAAGCTAATGGCATGATGTACGCCAATGTGTGGCCGGCAGACTGCAGTGGGTCCAGGAACTCTTATTAACTGAGACCTTAGATGATGCAGAACCAGCATCTCAAAAGGCCCTCTTCTTCCTTTTGAAGACCTTTTAGTTTCTCTGTTTATCCACCATTTGTTTTTATGATGGTCGCAAACCTTCTTGGTGGGTACAGTGGTATCCTCACAGAACTGAATATCATATGCGATATGAGAGTGTGACATGACGTATGCGATATGACGGTGTCTTCTCCATAGTCATCTCGGAACCGTTCCCAGTCTGTCTCCTGAAAACAGTCCTGAAGGTGCTCCTCGGCATTCTTCAACCAAACTTCCATGGTCATTATGCTGGCCGTCTGTTGCATAACCAGTGGGTTATAGGTGGCCACAGGTGAATTAGGTTATGATCAGATTTTCCAAGTGGGGGTAGGGCAGAGGAACTGTATGCCTATCTCACATAAAAAAGGTCCAAGGTCTTATTCTCTCTCATTGTACAATTAACATGTTCTTTACATGGACTCTAGAGCAGTGGGGACGTGTTCTCTGGAGTGACAAATCATGTTTCCCCATCTGGCAATCTAATGGATGAGTCTGCATTTGGCAGTTGCCAGGAGAACAATACTTGTCTGACTGCACTGTGCCAAGTGTAAAATTTGATGGACGGGGATTATGGTGAGGGGTTGTTTTTCAGGAGCTGGGTCCAGACCCTTAGTTCCAGTGAAAGGAACCCATAATGCTTCAGCATACCAAGAGATTTTGGACAATTTCATGTTCCCAATGTTGTGGGAACAGTTTGGGCATGGCCCTTTCCTGTTCTAACATGACTGTGCACAAAGGTCCTTAAAGATATGGATGAGTGAGTTTGGTGTGGAAGAACTTCACTGGCCTGCACTGAATCCTACTTCAACCTGATGGAACATCTTCGGGATGAATTGGAGCAGAGACTGCGAGCCAGGCCTTCTCTTCCCACATTTCATTCCCGTGTCTGCCCCCGCAAGATGCGCTTTTGGAAGAATGGTCAAAAATTCCCTTAAAAGCACACTCTTAAACCTTGTGGAAAGCCTTCCCAGAAGAGTTGAAGCTGTTATAGCTGCAAAGGGTGGGCCGACATCATATTAAGCCCTATGGCTTAATAATGGGATGTCATTCATATGCATGTGAAGGCAGGCGAGCGAATACTTTTGGCAGTATAATGTATGTGTGGATAGGAATATATACTGTACATAGGTTTTAGGCAGTTCTGAAAAAATGCTGCAAACTAAGAATGCTTCCAATAATGGAAGTATTAATATTTTTTCATCAAGTAACAAAATGTAGAATGAAGAAAAGAGAAATCTAAATCAAATATTTGGTGTGACCACCCTTTGTCTTTAAAACAGCATCAATTCTTCAGTTCTTCTTTTGAAGGATCTTGGCTGGTAGGCTGTTCCAAACATCTTGGAGAACTAACCCCAGCTCTTTTGTGGATGTAGGCTTCGTCATCCTTCTGTCTTTTCATGTTATCTCTTATCATCCCAGACTTGATGTTGAGATCAGGGCTCTGTGGGGGCCATGCCATCACTTCAAGGACTTCTTGTTGTTCTTGATGCTGAAGATGGTTCTTAATGACATTGGCTGTATGGTTGGGGTTGTTGTCCTGCTGTAGAATAAATTTGGGGCCAATCATACACCCCCCGGGTGGGGTACTACATGATGGATAAGTATCTCCATGTATTTTTCAGCATTGAGGACACCAAAAATCCAGACTAAATCTCCAACTCCATTTGCAGGAATGCACCCCCAAACATGCAAGGAACCTCCCCCATGCTTTACTGTTGCCTGCAGATACTCATTATTGTCCCGCTCTCCAGCTCTTTGGTGGACAACTGTCTTCTGCCACAGCCAAATATTTCAAATTTTGATTCATAAGTCCAGAGCACTGGCTGCCATTTTTCTGCAACCCAGTTCCTATGTTTTCATGCATAGTTTAGAATTTATTTGCAAATAATGGTGGGAAATAAGCATTTGGTCACCTACAAACAAGCAATATTCCTGGCTGTCACAGACCTGTAACTTCTTTAAGAGGCTCCTCTGTCCTCCACTCATTACCTGTATTATTGGCACCTGTTTGAAATCGTTAACAGTATAAAAGACACCTGCCCACAACCTCAAAGAAGTCACACTCCAAATTCCACTATGGTGAAGACCAAAAAGCTGTCGAAGGACACCAGAAACAAAATTGTAGACCTGCACCAGGCTGGGAAGACTGAATCTGCAATAGGCTAGCAGCTTGGTGTGAAGAAATCTACTGTGGGAGCAATAATCAGAAAATGGAAGACCTACGAGACCACTGCTAAGCTCCCTCAATCAGGGGCTCCATGCAAGATCTCAGCCTCTGGGGTCAGAATGATCACATGAATGGTGAGCAAAAATCCCAGAGCCACACGGGGGGACCTAGTGAATGACCTGCAGAAAGCTGGGACCAACGTTACAAAGGCTACTGTCAGTAACGCACTACGTTGCCAGGGACTCAGATCTGGCAGTGCCAGACGTGTCCCCCTGCTTAAGCCAGTACATATCCGGATGAGTCTGATGTTTGCTAGAGAGCATTCCACTAGCAACCTGTGTAGCTCTGGTGAATTCCAAGAAGGTTAAGGCAGTGGTGCTTGCACAAAATATTGACACCGTGGGCACAATTTGGACATTAATGGCTGTATTGAGTTATTTTCAGAAGATAGTACATCTATACTGCTATACAAACTGTACATGCATAAATACAGTGCCTTGCAAAAGTATTCATACCACTTGAACTTTTATGTGATGGACCAACACAAAGTAGTAATTGTGAAATGACTGGATACATAAATATTACATAGTCTTCTAAATTTTTATTGAATAAAAATCTGAAAAGTGTGATTATGGACTGAATAGTGCTCCTGTCCAGTGTTCATAGCTTGGGATATTTTGTTGTATAACCTGACCCTGCTTTAGACTTCTTCATAACTTTATCTCTGATCTGTCTGGTGTGTTCCTTGATTTTCATGATGCTCTTTGTTCACTAATGTTCTCTAACAAACCTCTGAGTCTCACAGAACAGCTGTAGTTATACTGAGATTAAATTACACACAGGTTGACTTTGCTATTTATGATTAGGCGATGTCTAAAGGCAATTGGTAACACTGGATTTTATTTACGGGTATCCATGTACAGGGTGCAGAATACAAATGCATGACACACTTTTCAGATTTTTATTTATAAAAAAATATAAGATTTATTCAAAATATTTTGAAAACTATGCATCATTTTCTGTTCACTTCACAATTACTTGCTACATTGTATTGGTCTATCACATAAAATCCCAATAAAAAAACCCAAAAAAGTTTTGAACACTTTTGCAAGGGGTGTCTGCGTGTGTCTGCGTGTGTCTGTCTGTCTGTGTCTGACGACATACACATTTGATTTATTTATTTATTTTGTTCAACAGTAGAAAAACCTTATACTATACACTTACTGTCTACTGTTTTAGGAACACCAGTACACCTGGTCATTCATGCAGTTATCAAATCAGCATCACAATACATAAAATCATGCAGATACTGGTCAGGAGCATTTACTGTTCACATCAAACAGCAGATTTACACACACACACACACACCAGTCCCTGTTAAGGATGTGCATCTGCATTGCTGAAGCCAGTGCAATACACATCATTGCATCGCCAATGATCAGATACAATAAAGATGTGCTAATGCAGTACAGTTTGATTCACTCCTACTACAATGAGGTGGGATTAGGCAAAATTTGATTCAGCATAGTTGATTCAACACGATACGACGAAATGCAAAAGAAAACGATGCTGTGCATTTCAATATGATGAAGAACATGTCTCTGTTATGATGGAGAGCACTGCTGTATTGGTCTCTGAGCTAATTAATTAAATATGACTAGATATGGAATCATGAAGATATTGCTTTGTCTTTTATATTTGTTAGTGCTTGAGTATAGTCACAGATTACTACTGACCACTGCTGTGAATGTATAAGTAATAGTAATAATATATATGCATAGACATAATTTACACAGCCACCAACCAGGTTTAGTAATTGCTTGAATAATTTTGTTGCAACTCTAAACATACATCAATGTGTTTTTCTGCATTATTTCTATTGCTTCACATTTTTTTTTTATGTATTTATTTGATCCCTTTTTTTGCAGCCCTACCATTAAGACTCCCAGTCAAACCCGGTCACGTCGGGGGAGTTTGGCTTCTGCACGTGGCACTGCTACTGCAGGAAATTCCTCCACAATGGATGACTTTGAGGACTTGCTAGATGAATTTACTGATGACAGGCTGGAGGATGAGATTGAATTGGACCCTGGAAAAGGGGAGGATGACCTCTTGTTGGAGCTTTCAGAGATGATTGACAGCTAACTTTGATCTCAGGGAATACTTTTCATTCAGTTTTCACACCATGTCACGCCACTTGTCCTTTAAAAGACTTTTGACACTTCTTTGTCTTAATAAAAAAAAAAACTATTTTTAAACATGGATCAAAGTATGTTTTAGTTTTCTTTACTGTTAAGTAAAGGTTAGTTTACCATTTTGTTTTCCAGGGCTCTAGACTGTGACCAAATGGTCGCAAATGTGATCATTTTTTGATAGAATTCTTGCAGGTCAAACTTTAAGACCTGGCCCACCTAAACTGAGTGAGTAGCTAGTAGATTTTAATTCACCTGTTTTTGTGGCCAAGTTTAAATGTCTTTAGAGAGGCAGTTGTTCAGCAGTAATAATTAGATACCCAAGGCAATACTACCTTTTGTTCACAATAGTTTGTAATAGTTTCTGTTACGTGTAAGCTTGTACACATTAAGAAAAGTATTCAACAGCATGCCTGCTCATTGATTATTATAAACAATGGGTGCGACCAACTGAGAAAATATGTCACACCGGTGCAACCAGTGGTAATTAGCCTAGAGCCCTGATTTCTATTCTATTTTTGATTTTTTTTAATGTTTTAAATATTGCATTTCTGCATATAGTCCATAAATATTTACTTCAATATTACTGGCTGCTGTAAAGATCTCAAAGAAATTCATTGAGCCATGAAATTATAATATGCTGATCAATTATTTGATCATACTATACATTTATAGCTTGTTTATGGTATCTGATTTTTTGAGTAATGCAAAGAACTTGCAGCTAATCCTGTAATATTAATGCAGAAAGTGCTTATTTGTATACTGTGTATGCTGTGGAACGCTAAAAGATGTTTGAGTGCCAGGAAGGCAAGTGATGTCTAAATCAGTGGTCTCATTCATGCAAATAAATTTTCTATGAAATTCAATTCATTAAATGTGTATTGACTATGGATGAATTATATTCTTTTTTAATGATATATGTGTGTGGTGATGAAACAGAGTCTTGAATTTATGAATTTATTGTATAGATCTGTTATTAGGATTTGAACATATGTCAGACCTACTATATCTTTTATGTATTTTCCTCTTCATTAGGCTTATGTTTAAACCATCATCTATATTTCCTGTCCAAATAATTACTGAGAATTTCTGTTCCTCTTTCAGTGTCTTGACTTGATGTTTTTACTGTTTGTACAGGTTCTCAGGGACTGTTTTTGCTTTCCAAATATTTTACCTGTGGTGGATTTAAGTACTTATTTAAACAGTCTGTATTGGTAGTAGTTAGTACTCAACCTCAAGGTGACTGTTTTAACCCAGGTTTTTAAGTAGGATGATATATTTGGCATATACTGCATGGTTAGTTTAACTGCATTCTTGTGAAATGAATGGACAGCTTTATTAAAGCATTTTCTATAATTAATGTTCTTTGACATTGTGTAGCTTTTCCTTGATTTGCAGGGTGGTTGTTTTTTTTGCAATTTCAGGATATTTCTTGCCTTTCAGGGCAGTATGCTATTGCAAGTTACTGTTACTGCCTTAAAGCTCCTGAACTCTGTTTCCTTTCATTCATCCATCTATTATTTTAATCACTTATTCCTATTCAAGGTCACTGAAGAGCCAGTTGCTGGCAGCTTAGGGCACAAGGCAGGAACAAACCTACACATGGCACCAATCCATCGTAGGGTGCACACATTCTTACACTAAGGGCACTTTACAGGCACCATTTAACCTAAGATGCATGTTTTTGGACTGTGGGAGGAAACCAGAGTAAACCCACACAGACACAGGGAGGACCCAGACTACTCAACCTGGGGATTCAACCCAGGACCTGTTTGCTGTAAGGCAACAGTGCTACCCACTGAGCCAACCATGTCACCCTACATATAAACAAATTTAGAAATTGGTGTCTACAACACACTGAAAAAGTTGGGCATGTTTATCACTTGGTCACATCACATTTTCTTTTAATTTTATATTTTTTAATTGTTTGCAAATTGAAGTTGCTAAGTATTACAGCTTTGCAAGTAGATTTTTTGCCCATTCTTGAGCTACTCAGCAGTCCATGGTGACCGTTGTCTGATTCCCCTCTTCATAATGCACCATACATTATCAATAGGAGACAGATCTGGACTGTAGGCAGTGCCAGGGGAGGGGGGACCTCACGAATGTGCTTCTGGAGAAATGGCCAAAAACTCCCATAAACACACTCCTAAACCTTGTGGAAAGCCTTCCCAGAAGATCTGAAGCTGTTATAGTTGCAAAGGGTGGACGTCAACATCATATTAAACCCTATGGATTAAGAACAGGATGTTGCTCATTCATATGCGTGTGAAGACAATACTTTTGGCAATATAGTGTACGATCATATGCCTTTTCAAAATCCCCAAAGTGCATTCATGTTTTTGTTGCAACATTTTGACTCACCAGCCCAGTAGGTGTCAGTACAGTCGCCGTAATGCCATGTTTTCCAAGTCTACGGGAAGTGAAATTTGCGTCTGGGAAGACACTGATAGCTGTGTAGCTAAGATTATTACCGAGAACTATAAACAAAGTCCTATTTAAGAATAAGATACGCAAAAGTAAAGGCTTATATAAGCCTTGCGTTTGTCTTAAGGTCTGATTCAGTAGCTGGGATGCCTAATTTTCCTCGTAATTTTACATTTAATGGGAGGTACTGGAAATTTCACAGTAAGAAGGAAGACATATTTATCAGACATCGAAGTGCTATAAGCCCTCGACAAAGGCTTCTACGTGTGTGTGTGTGCATTTGCAGTGACTTATAGACAAAGTGAACCTGTTCTGTTGTCGCCTCGAGCCGCACTGTTTGAAAACTACTGTTGCGAATTGAACTAGCTAAGAAGCTAGCGTTGTTACAGCTCGAGTTTCTGCGTGTGCGTATGTTTTAGCTGACAGCTAGATAATGCAGCAGTAAAGTGTAGCTAACAGTTTTATGTGGGGAAACGTTAAACATATTGTATATGTGCATTTAGCTACAGTTTTTGAAGTGAAGTGGTGGCAGGTTTGGTATTGAGGTTGAAGGCCCCTGTTTTCGTGAGCTTGTCAATATAGACTAGACTAAACTAAAACAAAAATGAAGCTTTTGGAAAATTCTAGTTTTGAGGCCATTAATACTCGGCTCACCATAGAGACTGGAGACTGTAAGATAATCGGACGGTAAGTTTTTGGGATGTTTTTCATGTCAGTATACTATACAGCAAAGTATGAAAATATACACTGAAGTACCAGAAAAACTGGAATTCCAGTTAGTACTTGGTAGGTCCCCCATGGGATCTTGCAGGGAACATTTCACAGTCCTCACATTGATGTCTGTTGAGGCCTCAGCAATGAATTCCAATGTTACTTGAGGCAGTGATGCATGCCTATCGCATGAAATAATTCTTGCCAGCCAATGGTGGTCATGTTCACTCAGTTTTTTACGGCCACGCTGCTGTTGTAAGTTTGTGCTTTTGCCGGAATTCTTGTAGTCATGATACACCCTTGAAATGCTCATAGGTTAAAATCCAAACATCCTAGCGGACGTAACCAGTGACATGTTGTGTTTCTATGTATTTTGCATAGTTTTTCTGGTACTTCAGTTTACTGTAGCTAGTAATAGGAGAAATCGGGAAATTACCATGTTTTTAGTTTTTCATGAGGGATGGGACAGTGAAATGTGGAAAAATAAATTTTTTTTGTGTGTATGTACACTATATTGCAAGAAGTATTCACTCGCACATCCAAATAATTGAATTCATATGTTCCAATCACTTCCATGACCACAGGTATATAAAGTCAAGCACCTAGGCGTGCAGATTGATTCTACAAACATTTGTGAAAGAACGGGTCACTGTCAGGAGCTCAGTGAATTAAAGTCCAGCTGTGAAATTTCCTTACTACTAAATATTGATTGTCAACAGTCAGTGGTATTATAACAAGTGGAAGCAATTGGGCTCAGCCCCTTAGTTCCAGTGAAAAGAATTCTTAATGCCATCTTCAAACAACGTCTTAAAACATTTATTTTCCATGGATTCCTAAACTTGGTATCCTTCCCCCCAAAAAACAAAAACACACACAAAAAAACTTTTTCATAACTTATTGTACTCTTAATAGACATCTGAGCTAGTATCAGAATATATTTGTTGATGGTGACCTCAAAGCACTTTTTGTAAGT
>JAOVVG010000001.1:10698479-10710447 GCA_028566375.1 Leptodoras nelsoni
GTGGGGGAAGCAGAACTGATGTAGATCTGAATATCATCTGCATAGCAGTGGAAGTTAAGTCCATGTTTCCGGAAGTCCATGGTACCTGTTTAAAAGGCACCAATGAGCTTACAACCTACATTTTTCATGTTGTAAATTGTTTTTGTAGTTGTGTAATACCTGTTTACATTGGGTTCTAGTCTTTTTATGACACCACGAGAGTCAGGCGTTGGAACGGAGCTAGAACTGGACCTGGATGAAGGGAGCTTTGAGGAGGAAGAGGAGAACATGGATGAGGAGAGGTGAGAACACACCTTAAGACAGTATGAAATTGATAAAATATCTTTTAAAAAAGGCATTGTGAGTAGGTCACATCATAGATTTTCCTCTTTGTTCAGAGAGTTAGCTTTAACCTTTTAATTATTTGCATGTAGGACATATTTACCTTTTAGGACATATTTTGTTTTATATATTTAAACATTGGTACATAATTACAAAAACAAATGTGAAAATAAATTGTGTGATGATGATTGAAAAGTGTATTCACAGTCTTTTCTTAACTGAATCTTAACTGAATATAATGTACCGTGTACTGTGGGATGTAATGACATTTCAAACTCTTGCACAAAAACAAATTACCAAACATTTAACATTAAAATAAATATATAGAAAATATAAAAAAATACACTGATGTCACACTAAATATCTTTTCTTACATTAAGTGATACAATAGACATTTGGATATTTTAGGAAAACCATATTTCAGTAGAGGACATTACATATTAGATTTAAAAATTTGAAAGTAAATATTTATTGTATTATATACTAACACAAGCTGATTGTGTTCTATAACAGTAATATCCATTGCAGGTATCGTTCTTTATGTGCCCAGTGAAGATGTCATAAATCCACCGCCTTGCTCCTGAATGACTGAAAAACATTTACAAGTCTCTTGGAGTCTAATGTCTTTTTTTTTTTTATTTTGAGTGGTTGTTCTTGCCATCACAAGAATATGAGATCCACATCTCATCATTTTTTTAGTGTTTGTGTGTTTCTCAGTAGTAGTTATTGGACTTTTCTTTTTTGTCACTGACTCCTGAGAACTTCTGTGCACGCACTGATATTGATTTTCCGACATCGTCAAAGTTCCTGTTAACTTTTGAAATTTGCTCTTTACAGTATATAATATTAGTAGTTGTGTTTTTCATATCACAGTGTGTTTGATGAAGCACTTTATTCTTTATACCTTCCAGTCCTTTTTATGACAACATTTTCCAGACTTCATTCAAATTCAGGGCTCATTAGAAAATGAATGTGAAACATATAATTGCATTTTGTGAACAACAATGCACAGTTGGTGCCAAAACTATAATGTAAATGAAAGGTTATTTGTTTATAAGATGGTATAATTCTGCCAGATTGAAAATGCAACATCACTCCTTGTGTGCAGTTGCATTTTCTCATTCTCACGTTCCAATTTGGCTAAAAATAAAACACAAATGCAATCCAGTTTGCACTCAATTTGACAAAGGGAAAGAAACAGTGGCACTGTTATGTTTTGGGGGTGTTTATTTTGCTGGCATGTTTTGCCCTTCCCTGTCCCCTTAAAATGAATAGCCACTGCAAATTAATACAGCTTTTTTCTGACTGTTCACTTTTATCCTATAATTAAACATTTCTGTGATAATGGGGGTGGTCTCTTCCAGGGTGTCCCCATCCATAGGACATGGTGGGCCACTGAATGGTTTGAAGGCTATGAAAATGATGTGAATCATATGCTCAGGCCCTTGATGTCAACAGATATTAAACCATTGGAGATCATGATCCAGTGTATTTGACCACCATTATCATCAAAACACAAAAAAAGAAACTTGTAGAATCAGGTGTTCCAACAACTTACTCGATACTTTTTTTTCAATAATGTTTACCTGTCTATGTATCTGTCCATCAGCTAGTATGGGTTGTTTTGGAGGAAATTACAAAATTAGTTTATAATCCCATAACACTTGTTAGCACCTGCTGTGTTTTATTCTTGGCCAAGTTGGAGCATGAGGATAAGAGAGTGCATGTGCAAATGTAAGGTTTGCTGTAGCATTTAATGTGGCTGAATCATACTAGTTAAGATGCTGAAATGTCAAATGGACTGAAATGTCAAATAGACTTTGAAATTGCATTTTAATTTTGGCAGCCATTGTGCATTGTTGTTCATGAAAATGCAGCTGTAAGTATGTGTTGCAACTGAATTTGAATTCTGTTTTAAATTATGCCCACACACAGGAAGTGCGTACAAATACGCATTTGAATGAACCTTTTATTAGCGTTTCTATGAAGTCTGGAATATGGTGCTTTATGGGACCATTTTTAAAAATGCTGTCTTTTGCCACCAGGTGGTGTGTTCTACCATTTCATTTCCATATACATATGACATAATTTTTGTTTGTTTGGTTGGTTGTATTTTTATGCCCTAAGATTTATGAATGATTACTGTTTGCTATCTATACACAACCCCAATTCCAATGAATTTGGGACGTTGTGTAAAACAAATAAAAATGGAATACGGTGATTTGTAAATCCTCTTTAAACCATATTCAGTTGAATACACTACAGAGACAAGATATTTAATATTCAAATGGATAAACTTTATTGTTTTTTTGCAAATACTTACTCATTTTAAATTTGATGCCTGCAACACATTCCAAAACCTTTGGGACAGGGGCATGTTTACCACTGTGTTACATCACCTTTCCACCATAAGCATTTGGGAACTGAGGACACTAATTCTTGAAGCTTTGTAGGTGGAATTCTTTCCCATTCTTGCTGGAACAATTACAGAATGATGTGGGTTTTTAATGCCGTGCCGCCTGAGGGACCGAAGGTCACAGGCATTCAGTGTTGGTTTTCAGCCTTGCTGCTTACTTGCAGAGATTTCACCAGATTCTCTGAATCCTTTGATGACATTATAGACTGTAGATGATGAAATCCCCACATTCCTTGCATTTGCACATTGGGAAACATTGTTCTTAAACTATTGGACTATTTGATCATGCAGTTGTTCAAAGTGGTGAACTCACCCCATCCTTGCTTGTGAACCACTAAGCCTTTTGGGGATGCTCCCTTTACACACAATCATGACACTCACCTGTTTCCCCATTAACCTGTTCACCTGTGGAATGTTCCACACAGGTGATTTTTGTGCATTCCTCAACTTCTCCAGTCTTTTGTTGCCCCTGTCCCAACTGTTTTGGAATGTGTTGCAGGCATCAAATTCAAAATGAGTGAATATTTGCAAAAAGAAACAATAAAGGTTATCCATTTGAAAATTAAATATCTTGTATTTGTAGTGCATTCAATTGAATGTGTTAAATGATTTGCAAATCATTGTATTTTGTTTTTATTTATATTTTACACACCATCCCAACTTCATGCCAAGCATGTAATATTAAGGGCCTAGGGCCATTGGTGTGTTATATTGTATGAAAAATTTGTGTGGCATTTACTTGGAGTATGCTAGGGTGGCCACTGAGGATATGTAGGATATGTAGACCTGAAGTAGGGCCTGCCAACATGATGACATGACAAATTATTAACAGATGCACCAGATATACTTTTCTGACTTATGGGTAACATCAGGTCCAAGTTACTTTTAAACTTGTTCAGAATTATTTGTGGCTGGAGTGGAATTCTCCTGTTTGTACCAGTTTGTACTCACCTGCAAAAAAAAAAAAAAAGCTAACACAGCTAGCTGAGCCTGTGCTGATTTGCTTTGCTTGAGAGAATATCTGTTGAATATGCTATTGTGTTAGCACATTACAGTTCTACTATGACATTTTTATTCCCCCAGATGCCATCTTAAATAACAGAAGGTGAATATGCAGAACCCTTTAAATTTCCTAAACTGAACATTATTAGCGTAATCCATGTTGAGATTCAGTTCATATTCAGTGTTTAGCTTTTGGCCTATTGCTTAATGTGTAGATTTTCCTCCTAATCAGCTCAGTATTTCCTGTATGATGGCAGCTACTCAAACAGGTCCTTAATAAAATATGGTGTCGAGAATACATACAGACATCATTACGAAATTTTGGTTTATTGATACATGTATGATTAATGTACAGTCTTTTTGACTTTGCCATTTGTTTTTTATTGGACTGTGACCCTGTTGTTCCTCATAGTGCATAGCACTAGTCTGTGGTAGCTTAATCATTCCCAAGCAACAGAGTACAGGTAATAATATATTCACACATTATTGGATTTTAATTGTTATAAAGGCATTTAAAATATGAAAATATTTACTTGTGCAGGGTATTCAGAATACAGACAACACCATAGAAAAGTGCTATGGGAAACAAAGATGGAATTGACTTTTTACTTCTGTATAATAAAGCAGTATTTCTTTTGTTTGTTAATTTGTTTATTATTTATTAGTTATTTAACCTCATAATTAAAAATTTCATCTTGGAAAATAATCTCATGAAGGGCACCATGATTTGAAACTAATCAAAGCCCACCAAAAATAAATAGAAGCGCATTATTTCAGATTCATGAAGAAAACAGCAAAGTTTTTGTGCATTTGTTTATTTGTACTGGCAACAAATACATACAAAACAAGAACAACAGCCGTTTCAAGTGAGAACAAAATGTAGTGTCCTTTTGTTGCCATGGTTACAAAAAGGTATTTACAAATTTTCAAAATAATTTGACAGGCGAGAGTTAAAGCACTGTATGCAGGCATTACTGCTGACAACTGATATGCCTTTCTTTTTTTTCCAAAAGTGTCACACATACCACATTACCATTACATGAAAATGTGCTGTGGTATAAGTGAACTAACACTCTGTATTTTCCAGGGTCTGTGTCTATCCACAGCACATACACATATCAGACAGTACTTAAGCCTTCGGTCATGTATTTATCTATTACTGAAGACACCATGCTAACTGATATCAGAGGTTCCTCAGAACATTTTAAAAACCCAGCACTCAGGAATATTTTTCCTGAAGAGTTGTAGAGAATTGTAGCAGGACTGTATGTATGTATATAGCTCCTAGTCTACATATGAGCATGGCACTGCATTATCCTCACTGTTCTACCATATCTTAGTGAAGATCAGGGTGAGTCACACGACTACAGACATGTCTAAGTGTTGTGAAACACCAAACTATTTTTGAACCCTTCATATTCAAGAAAGCCAAAGTGAGTACTTTAGCAAACTTATTAGAGATTCACACATTAAATAGGTTTGGTGATGAATCTTTGGTAGATTACTCCAGAAAAAAAATATAACTACTTATTAGAAACCTATTTTCATAGTGAAAAGGCACTTTAAATTATTTAACTGTGTCCCACTGAAAATTATGTAAACAGTACATACTAAAAGGCACATACTGTGCATCAAGTATTCCAGGATTCAAGTCAGAGGTATCAGGTAATTCAAAGTCTTTCAACAATTCAAATGTACACTGTATGAAATATATACATGAATATCACAACACTGCTGAACTGAATGATTGTAGGAGTGGTGGGCTAAAGGTCCAGCTGTGCTTGGAATAGCAGAGCTACCAAATTTTAGAGCCACCAAAGCATGAGGCTTTCGTTCTTTTGTAGCCCTTTTTATTTCCTCTTAAACAGCACGCATCACCCGACTTAGAAATAAACCATTCAAACCAATTAGGTCTATTTGCACAGACCAGATGTGAGAAATCGGACATACAGCAATCCAGTTCACTTTGTATTGGAATCTTGAATCTGCTTAGTGGCCTCCAGTATGCAACAACTGCAAACAGTCAGAGATCCCAGATATTTCAAGCAGACCAAATCTCACTTTGGTGCTTTGTCAAGTTTCAGTAAGAGTCTCCTTCATAGCTTTTGTCAAAATCTGGCACCACTTGGTCAGTTGAGTGCCTAGAGTTAGGGTGATGGCTGACAATGGCATTGGTGCTACAGTGGAGCCATGGGTGAATTAAAATGTCTGGGGCCTCCAGTCTTTCCAAGGGTGACTTTCTGAGCATGCAGCAAACTAGAGACTTCGCTCTAGGTGATAGAGTCTCTGGGATTGTGAAGGCACCCCTGCGTATTTTGCTAAACAGAGCAGCAGGCTCCACATCTTGAAAGGGGTATCGGCCCACCAGCATGGTGTAGAGCACCACTCCCAGGCTCCAAATATCTGCCGCCTTTCCAGAGTACGAATGCCGTGAATTCAAGATCTCTGGGCCCACATAGGCCGGACAGCCGTGTTTGTCTGTAAGAGAGTCATCATCACCATTCAGGAGACAGGAGTCCTCTAGGTTCTGAAGAACCAGCTTTGTTCTGTGGGCAAAAAGGAAAGTTCATTAAATTACTTTGCACCAATGAATTTGGTCTTTCATTTATTAAACAAGAATCCAAACTCAAACGGACGTCTTTACATCACATAGTTATATAATTACTATTAACTTTTTTTCTGATAGGAAAAAAGTTGAAAATAATAACTGACCTTTGTGCATCAGTAAAGACAAACTTGCGCAACTTGAGGTCTCTTAGTACAACGCCATTTTCATGGCAGTGCATGACTGCTGACGCCATCTGCCTGAAGAGATGCACAGCTTCATCCTCCTGGAGCCGCTTACAAGTGCGAACATATGAGTGCATGTCACCATAGTTGTGCTCAAAGAAGACATACACATTCTGGTCTCCCATGATTACCTCCAATATCTTACAAAGGTTATCATGGGGCAGGAGACGAGTGTACAGAGCAATGAGCTCATGGTACTTCCTCATTGAAAACACCTAGCAAAAAAAGAGAAAAAATTTGATTATAGAACAGCACACAGAACTAGACTATGTCTGTCCACAAAAAGAAAAGAAACCTCATCATATTATGTTACTTGAACAACTGTTACGTGTTATGAGTTGTGCAGTAACTAAGTAACCAAGGATGGGTAATACTGTACATAAGCATTATAATGAATGACAATGAAATTACCTTACAGGTAAGCTCCTGCTCAGTGATGCAATGTACAGCTCGATATGTCTGGGTGCCCTCTGTGGCCTCCAGTAGAATATAGGACCCAATGGTAGAGACACAGAGCTTCTCCTGGCCTGTGTGCTCTGTGCTGTGAGTTTGAGGACGAAGGCAAGGGGCTAGTCCAGGGAAGGAAGACTGGCTCAGCCTACGGCGCTTGCATTTCAGTTCAGGGGTGTTATGGGGGTCTTCACACTCTACTCTCTTCAGTCGCAGTGGAAGCACTGGTGCCGAGAGGTTCACACTCATCTATTAAAAAGGTGAAGCAGTGATCATCAATTAATAGTGCAGAAGTAATTCAACTTATGACAAAATGTGAAAATTATCAAAATTTGATTGATGGCCTTTGATATTAACATGGTTGGCTTTCAAGCATGGACAATACACAAGATGAAAATATAGCACAGCACAACAAAAGTGCATGTTGTGTGTCCTGCATATTGGTTCAGTGGTTGTGCAATATTTGCTTGCATACACCCCAATTATATTGAGTGAATAGGTTATTTCAGTCGAATGAGAAGTGAGGACTGAGTAGGCTAGAAATAACATGTGAGGTAAAGTGACAAAACCATCCGGGAGAAGGCAACGCTGAATCACATCCGTTGTTCCATCAGACAGACTAAAATGGGTGAATGCCTGTGTGACGAGCACAGCCGCTTGATGCAACCAAGCTGTACTCAAATTACTGTCGAAAGCCTAGGCGCTGCCAGTGAGTCACACACCGATTACACATTCAAGCGCGCGTCATGACGTGACGTCGCGCATTCTCGTTTTTCCACTGCTCTATGTGATAGTTTACATATAATGTAGACAACTCATATCTTACTAAATAATAGGCAAATATTTTTGGTTGAACTTATAAAAATTTTTTTAAAGCCCTGAAAATCTCATTTATTTGAGAAAAGCGAAACGGTCTGTCGTGGTTGAGGGGTGGTTTGCGAAATAGTTGCACCATCACTTTTTCCATCTAAAGTTTAACCCAGGCTATTTCACAATTACCTTTTCTAAAGAAATAGCACCTAATCGAGGGTGGAAATACGTCACAATATAATCTGTATTACTGAAATAGTATGCAGAACTTAAAAGGTGCCACTGACCTCGCTGCTGAACAAAGGACTCCCTCCTCTTCAATAGCAGAACAATAGTAAGTCACAACTCCAGCCCCAGTTGTTGTAGCCAACTCAGCTATTTGCCTCCATGCATTTTTTTTAACTTAAGAAACAAACTTCAAAGCTAAAATTAAAGTAATCGATTTAGATCATTTTATAGCTAACATGTCTAAAAAGTTAATGCAAGAACTCTTCCAGGCGAAATACTGCCACGAGCCAGGCTGGACGACGTGCCTGTTCCTGAACTGTAGTTAGCCGACTTAGGATTCCACAAAGTATCCAAGACAGTAGTAATACTGACAAAAATCAATTGTCCGCCGGCTTCTGTTCGCACTCGGAGGTCTGTAGTTTCCTTTTGTAAGCAATTAGTTAAATAATGATGGGTCTTGAAGTGGAAATACCATCCAGCGCTTCTTTTTTGTTGACACTAATGTCTTTGTTCCTTACTCCCGCTAACCGAAGGCTGATACTCGCAAGAACAACGTCGATCCTCTCGAGCACCACAGTCCTTGATCTCCAAATAAAGCAAAGCTGTTCGACGAACACATCGAATAAAAAGGTTTTGTCGTAAGAGTAAATTATATGTTTCTAACGAACGGTTCAGATGAGGGGTAAAAAGTCCAGAAAGTTAGCAGGCATCTGGGGTGTCCGGGCACCAGAGGTCCTAGACAGTTGTTCAGATTTCAAGCAATGACTTAAGATATTTAATGAATGAGCATTCAAATCAGACGTGGTCCCTCCACCTAGCCGTCCGATTTGTGGGCTCTGAGTTCAGTCGGCGACTCCTATTATGCTTTTTTGCGTGACACCAGCTTCGCCTCGATGATGCTGTACTTAGCGCGATTGCAACATCTCGAGCTCCACCTCTCGCGTCTGACGACATCTGTAGCACACCGCCGCAATAGCGGCATCACAGGGCTCTGGCACGGGAGAGCAATTAACAGTGGGGGACGACATGTAAACATTGCCGCGCTATGAAAGCAAATATTTTATTAATTTAAACAAAACCCAAAGCTTAAACCGTGGAACTCGACCTAGTGGGTTATTTCGAAATGTAAACGTCCAGGTTACCCAAAAGCGCACGCAACATGCGTAGACATTTGTTAGATCAAGGGTTATTCAGGCCACTCACACAACATTGCCAGATTGCAATTATTATTCAAAACTGAGCTTCATGCAGAGTACATGATATGACAGTACTAGATACATTAATATACCACGCCTCCTTTTTCTGAGTCAATGCTAATGCAGGTGTTGCAACATGTTTTCACTGTTTACTATAGAGACATTCAGGTAGCCTGCATGGCATGGAGTCTGCAGTAACTGATCATTATCAAAGTTACGTTTATTCTACACAAGTGAATTCTTTGAAAATATGCCAGTATAAGACGAGTAAACCTGCTGCTGTATCAAGTATAATTGTGCACATTTCTGTGAAAATAATCACATCTTAGAAGAAAAAATAAAACACTATGCACAATTATGCTGGTTCCTAAATTAGACTTTTTGTTTATTTGTGCATGTAACATGTAATATATTGCTGGTAATAGATATTCTTTACCCAAGAGCCATTTAAAACACAATGTACTGGATCTGAAAAGTCATAAATAAGCTCTTCAAAGTGGGAAGAGAATTATAGTGAAGCACAATGAAAGTGGGATTTGAACTTGTGACCTTCCAAGCAGTAGTCCAATGTCTTAACCACTGCACTACCCCTGGTCACTTGTAGGTCTGGAGCCTTTCCCAAGAACAAAGAGGAAACCATATAAACACAGGGCAAACAGCATACATATAGTAATCTGAGGTCAAACTGAGCCTATTAAGATATTAATAATGGAAAGATTTGATATCAAAAGGCTAAAAGGTTTGCATCTAACCTCAAAAAACCTTCCCCCACCTCCTCACACACACCCCGGAAGGCATGTGTGAGGCAGCAGGATGCTGCTCAGCCCTCTGGGTTTCAGGCTGAATCATAAAATATGTGTATTTGAGTGTGTGGGCAACAGAGGCTTCCGGGGATGTTACATAATCAGCAGGCCTTTGAGTGGGTGATTAGCCACCTGCTTCTTAAAGTGGAAACATCTCATCCACAACATGCATCTCAGCCTTCAGGCCAATGCAACTGTGTGTCTTTTAGTCCACAACTAGACAGGTGCATCACCTTAATATTCACATTTCAGCATGCTGTGTATGTGTGGTGTTGTTCTTTTCTTTTTACTATTGTTGCATTTTCAGAAAGCCTCAGGGTGAATAAATGGTTGTGTGAATGTCACACTTCCTGGATTGAGACATAGCAGATAGGGAAGAGCTCTTAGCTTTTTTTTTTTGGAACCCCCTTTGATAGGGAAACACTAGATTTCCTGAATTGAGACATAGCAGACATAGCAGATAGGGAAGAACTCTTAGCTTTTTTTTTGGAACCCCCTTTGATAGGGAAACACTAGAACCGTCATGGGTATATGCCAAACCAAAAAACTTTTATATTCAACAGTTCTGTATGTTCTATATTTAACAGTCTATAAACCAATGACAAATGTATCATTTCTCACACGTTACCTGAGAAAGAATGTTTGGAAGAGGTTCAATTATTTAGTCTTTTGGAATTCTTTTTCTTTTGGAAGTCTTTTTAGAGTTCTTTTTTAGATGAATTTTGAATCTTTGTAGATTGTTAATAACTCCTTGAGGCCTGTAAACTTTTGTTTACCCGAAACTAAATATTGCAGCAATTTACAAATGCAAACTGAAACTCACAGACCATTTTCACTGTGATTAGCAATGCTCTCAGTTCTGATGGAAGTAGGTGAAGGGTTCACATGAGTTTACTGAAACTGCTCAGAATGCAACACCTTTTATATCCACATTGTGCCTCCCTCCCATGTTCGTTAGATTATTTTTACTTATTCAGACTTAGTCTGGATTGTACACTGTATTTTTAAAAGATTACGAACGACTGAATTCCACAGCACTGACCAGTCTTCTGTATAAACAAATTGCTTTTACCTCACTTACTGAAAGCTTTGTGCTTCTATTCTGGGTCTTTGCTTTGACTCTCAAATGTCTTATGGAACTTTGCAAGGCTTTTCAAAGATCACTTAAAACAAACATTTTGGGGAACAAAATCTCCATGTCAGTAATTTCATTAAATTTCTATATACACCCCTGCAGTGCAATCTTTTTGTTGGGTTCACATCATTAAATAAATGATGAAATATTGTTTCTTGTATGCAGTGATCCAATTCAGTCCACTGTTAGTGTCAGTATTAGCTTGGGCTTAGTCTAAATATATGGCATCCCCCCAACGACAAGACATCTTTTTAGATCACAAGTCTCAAGTAGTAGGCATTGTATGTGTCAGTTTCACTGAGGATGGGCTTTAGAAGCTATAGCTACTGTTTCTTTAAAATGCATTATGTATTCTCTTCCTAATGATTCATTAAAGTACAGACAAAGTGGTCTTGACATGAAATTTCAAGTCGTTCACACTAGTCATTCACACTAGTTGTTCACACTAATCAACACTGCCCAATTTTAACCAAAAGGTGTGGTTTTGGTTTCTGAACAATATGTTAAATTTTGTCCAAATGGCACCTTTATATTTGATTGATGATTATATTTGATCTTGTATGAAGCCCAGGGTTGTCTTAAACATTTTCGTAAAAGCAGTACTAGATGCTTATTGCTATATTTGAACGGAAGAGATTTGAATAATACAGAACTGCAGCTGTAATACTTTGTTTGTTTAATACATTGTTATAATGGTTGCTAATAGTTGAAACTTTAAAATACTAAATGTGTGTTTGTAGGATTGTCTATTGTATTTATTGAGTCTGGCTAGTGCATGTTTTGCTTTGGAGCAATTTGCAAGCCTTTTCCATTTTTT
>JAOVVG010000001.1:10710547-10724854 GCA_028566375.1 Leptodoras nelsoni
CTGTTCTAGGACCTAAATTAACTGAAGACTTCTGTCTCAATAGGGCTTCACATTTCTCCCTCTTACTTTCATGCCATTATTCTGGTTGTCTGCTCTAAAATGAAGTTTAAAAGCACATTTACCCTTGTAATCAAAGTGGTCTGGCCACAGATAGTTGTGAATTTGGTCAAGTCTTTATTTCTCCTTTAGTATTACGAGCTATAAAAAGATTTCATTTAGCAATCATTTTTGGAAGATATTATTGTGATATTTCAGGGTTGAATTATTGTGATGAGCCACACAACGCAATATAAATTGTTATGATTCCTTTTTTTCCTGGCTAGGTAAAGATTGACAGTGGTCTTCGTGTTTTCATTACAAAATAAGCAAACATTGCTAAACTTTTCTATGTGTCATTAGTGTTTTTGCTCTTTTGCTAGTTTTGCTTTTCCTGTGTTGCACAAGTGCTATACACTGCTCAGTCAATAAAATGTCAGTGATCTCAAATGGGTTTTTGAAATGTGGTGTGAGTAAGAAGGAACGGTATACCTTGGATAATTATAGATCTGCTCTGCTCTCTGAATATCTTTTTAGTCTTTGAGATTATTAAGAGTGCTTAAAGAGCATTGTACAAAAAGTGTGACATTTTGGAGGCAGACAGTGATGAGTGGTCCAAGATATTCAAGGTATTATCCTTCCAGTGCCATTATCCATTCTGATAATAAGGCAGCTTCTGCCTGGACTTGCTGATTATGAGGCTAAGCTAAGAGTGTTTTCTGATGAGTTGTTGAGGTATATTCTGGTTTCAGGCCACAGGCCATCTGTTCACAATGCACTAAGCATTAAAGGAAGTAAGCACGATAGAGAGCATTGGTTTTAGGCTCTTTTTTTTACACTTGTGTATGTTCAGATGTACAATGGAAATTATACAGTAGTTAATGCTGTAGGCAAGTTGGCTTATGGAACCTATGGTAGAAAGATTTCAGTCATCCACACTCACATGCAATACACCTGACACAAAATTACCAAATTGATTATTGTCCCCATTGATTTTGTGCCGAAAGTATCTATTTAATGGAAATTTCCCTGAAGTGTTACTTAATCCTTTTTTCAGATGACACAACCTTCAACTCAGCAGTTTTTATAACTTCTCAAAATGAGGCCTATTGGAATTCAACTGTGAAGTGAGTCAACTGAAACTTCACTCCTACATTATCAACCTTTTTTTAAGTTGTCTAGCCACTGACTGAAAAAACCTGCAGAGGAAAGTTTAACCTCAACTGCTGACTAATATTAACAGTGGTATTAATATATCTCACCTACTGTGTTGGGTGTTGCGAAGACCATAAGTAGGCTGGAAAAAATGTGTATATGGGCATCTATAAGATAAACGTACAGTAAGTGACATTATGTTTGAAGCATTTTTATAGTATCTGTCACAAGTATACTTGCACTGTGTAGTAGATAGCTTTGAACTAGTCTAAAAACATGACCAGGATTTCATGACCAGGCTATATTATCAGCTCACCACCCCCATTATTTTGTTCTGAGTGTCTAATGAAATAATTTTGTAATGTGGCTATACTGATACACAGTAATTTAATGAAAGCTGTAATACATTAATATAGTACTTGCCTAACTTCAAATGTTTGCTTGTATTCTTCAAGCCTGCTTTTCTCTGACAGTAAAACATCTTATTCTTGGTTTTAGTCATAATCCACCACAAAGTCTTATCTCTTTAAACATACAGTTCATGGGCCTTACTGAAATAACAGGAGAATCCCTTGTCTCACACTGAGGTCAGAAATGGGCATTACAAAGCTGAATAATAAGCACCTTCTCATTGTACACCATCCAAATGTGAACACATTACTTAAAAGCAATGAGTGCTGTTGTACTTTCCATCAGCACTCATGGAATGTCTCTTGTCTAATCACATTACTTCATTGGAACTAACTGCTGTATTATATTTTGTAAGATTCACTAACATGCACAGGGTTTGTCACACTTTTTTTGAGACAATTTGTAAAATTCCAGACCACTCCCAGACATGTAAGTGGCTTTTCTGAGTCAGCTGACTTCTTTGAATCACATGCTTTCCATAACAAATGTGATGAAACATTAAGCCAAGTGAGTCAATCATGGGCTGACATTAAAACTGAGAGGCTGTGCAAAAGAGTGAGAGCTAGCAGAGAGAGAAAGTAGGGAGAGCTAAAAATGAGCGATACTTAGGATTACATTAACTAAAAACAACTAGGAGTTCATTTTATACATATGAGAAGAGCACATGTCACAATACCAGAGAGAACTTTGGGTAGATACTGCAATAATAGATGCAACCCATTTACCCCCTGTTATTTTAACCCCAGGAATCAGTGCTTGTATTCTCCTGAACTACCTGTTTCCTCAAGGTTTTCTTTTCTTTTTTTTTTTACTCCTGTATACTCTAAATACTGGATCCAAGAAGAAAGTTTTTTGGTTTACGATTTTTAGATACCCCTTAAACAATAAAAACAGTACCAGAATACTATTTTTTATATAAAGGTTTAGTTTTAAGAGAGAGTTAGCAGGATTTTAACTCACTCTCAATGCCTTAAGCCCTGTTACAAGATCCTAAACTATGAGGTTTACAACATGGTAAATTATATATCACTTTTCATGTTAAATTACACTAGCTTTGACATGGAAATGTCTTAATGGATTCTGTATTTGCAAAGGCATGTGTGATCACACAAGATGACACAAGAGGCAAAGTAAGAAGACAAGCCATGTTAGTGTTGAGCAATACATTTTCTGACAATGCACAAGTGGTTAATTCCTTTCAAACTGGGGAGATTTTTGGTGCCTATTGTGGGAATTTTACTTTAAAATAAAAATAACTTTCCTTTCCTTTTAAGTATTTAAAATAGACCTTCGTCTAAAGCTTTACTTTCTGTTTTACTATACATACAAAAATTGTTAGGGGCAGGGGTGGCTTAATGGTTAAGGTGTTGGGTTATTGAGTAGAAGGTTGGGGGTTCAAGCCCCAGCACCACCAATCTGCCGCTGTTGTACCCCTGAGCAAGGCCCTTAACCCTCAACTGCTCAGTTGTATAAATAAGATAAATGTAAGTCACTCTGGATAGGGGTGTCTGCCAAATGCCTTAAATGTTGAATGAGAAATGTTGTTAAATGTTTTGGGCTATTTTTATGCTAGGATTATACCTTTGAGGAACCTTTATGTTCAGGAAGGTTTTGGTAAGGACAGAGGTTTGTCACAGAAAGCCCTAGAGACAGGACTGTGAGAGTTCTCAGAAGTCAGGATGCAATATTCCCTAGCCCTCTTCTCTGGCATGCCTATCCTTGAGATCAAGGATATCCTCCGGTAGTGACACTTCCATGTACAGCAAGGAACAGGAAAGGAAAGGGAGTCACACAGACCATCAGTTCCAACTGCTATAGCCTTTGGAGCAAACCAAGGTACAAGGCAAATATGATGAGATTATAATGCCATTTGAAATGAAAGTGAAAGTGTATTACTACAATATTCGAACCAAAGGTCTCATTCTCCAAAGTAGTTTTCATGGTAAAGGAAACACTCTGGGGTTTCCATTACTAAATACACTATATTGCCAAAAGTATTCACTCACCCATCCAAATAATGTAATTCAAGTGTTTCAATCACTTCCATGGCCACACATGTATAAAATCAAGCACCTAGGCATGAAGACTGCTTCTATAAACATTTGAACTTTACTCCCAAAAATTCTCCCAACTTTGTGGGAACAGTTTGGGGATGGCCCCTTCCTGTTCCAACATGACTGCACACCAGTACACAAAGCAATGTCCATAAAGACATGGGTGAGCAAGTTTGGTCTGGAAGATTGACTGGCCTGCACAGACTAAACCTTGTGGAAAGCCTTCCCAGAAAAGCTGAAGCTTTTATAGCTGCAAAGGGCAGACATCATATTACACTCTATGGATTAAGAATGGGATGTCACTCAAGTTCATATGCGTGTGAAGGCAGGTAGGTGAAAGAATACTTTTGGCAATGTAGTGTATGTGTTTTCCTAATCTCAGGATGTCTTTTTTTTACGGTCTGTTCTGTCTGCTGTGTTGTTTATTTTCTAATCTTCACTATGCCTTTGTGTAAGCTTTCATAGCATTTTCAGCAAACTCTGGGGGTCAATTGAGAGGAAGTATGGGATGGATACAGCATGTCCACAGAGCTGGGTGGGAGTTGTATTGCTGACTGATGTTTCTGATATCCTGTAGTTTATCTAATACACATGCACAAGATCCAGTGAGTAACACATGGCTGCCTTGGTGACTGCCTAATTAATATTGAATGATGTCAAAGGTTAGTGATATTTAATTAAAATGTAACTACATTCTTACTTAACTGGTGAAATGCCTAACATTTTAGAGCAAACCAAGAATTCTAACAAACCTATATGCATAATTATATGCAAAGTTAAAAACACATAACCAAAAATTAGGTTTTTGTTTTTGTTTGCTTGCATGTTTTTTTTTAATCATACTGCTTAAAATGCTTATTACCTGCTCCTCAAATGTTAGTGCTGTTCAGCAGTCCCTTGAAGACTTGCTTTTTTAGTTGAGAGTAGTAGCAGCTGGCTACAGTACATGCACTTCTGATGAAACTCTGTGAAATGCGTGATGGCTGTATTTATTACAGCATGGATGTCTCTTTTTCCCTATCTTTCTGACACATTGCCTTCTCTTTCCTCCCCTCTTTCTGTCACTCTTTCCTACTTTTTGTTTGACCTGCTATCTTTTTTTTCTGTTGCTCAAGCATTGTACAGATCTGCTTTTCCCATCCCAGCTTGTCTAAATTGCTTGCCTCTGACAACCAAATTAATGCGTGCTCTTAGATCAAGGATTTTTCCTGTCATAAGCTTCAGCTTCTTTATAAAAAGAGGTAGATCATGTTAAAATCTACATAGCACTACAATATGCTCAACATGCTCTGGGAAGCATGAGAACCTACAAATAGCCATGAAGACCATTAATAATTTAGCCATTTCACAGAAATGTGCATGTTGAAATCAGTAACCTTAAGCAAGTGTGGTTTTGAGTGGAATCCTGTTTCCAGGATGTATACTTTTGTTTAATTTCCTCATTCAGAGCACAGTATTTCACAGTGAATCAGCTGCACACACATGGAGAGGTGGAAGTCAGGGTCTTTCATGTCTGTACTGGGTTAAACACAACCTGTCTCTGTCTTGCACATGACCAGTAGAGCATTTCCAGGTATTCACTGACCTACCAAAGACTTAACACTATTTGCCGACATGAAACACTGTGACATGAATCACTGTGAGATCACTGGGATCAGCAACTTTGGCTTCCTTTCCCATTGATCATCAGAGGGAGTGGAGAATGTACGTGGTATCATTTGAATAGGTGATCACCTCTTTGTGTACAGATAGTTGCCATGGTTGCTTTGTTTTTCCTTGCCTGTGTGTCGACATAGTTCCTGTTGGCTATGGGTGAGAATATCTTGAGCAATCCCCAGGCTGTTGCGTAACGCTGCTCTTCTTTCTAGCTTTCACAGGTGTGCTCTTGCTTTCTTTCCTTTTTACACTTGGTTTCTCTCTCCCTCCTTCTTTTAAGAATTTCTTGCCTCGATCACCTTCTCTACACCCAAGTATGTGAAAGTCTTGCTGTTTGAGGAATGTTAGACTCTCAGCTAGTGGAGGTGAGGTAATGCTGTGTACATGCATGGCCTGCAGCCACTGGGGAGGTACAGAGCAGGAGAGGGGAGGGGAGAAGAGAGCAGTCGGAGAGCAGGAGAGGTTGCTCAATCACCTATCTGGAGCTCCTTTCTGTAACTCTAGAGCTTCTGCTCAGTTCCACTGATAGGAGTACTGTAGAAAGAGGCAGAAAAGAAAGAGGCGGAGATGGGTATATCTGCAGCACATGACAGATGGGACAAAGACAGGGATTACCAGTGAAAGAGAAGAATAGCAGCAATAAAAAAAGAAAGTGTAAATATAAATTTTCGGCTTTCTGCTATAAAGCAGTATAGTATCTAAAAGGATTCTGCAAACTACCATGAGTAAAGTATGTTACTAAAACATATTATAAAGTAAATAATAATAACATGCCTTGTGCCCTATGTGGCCGGCTAGGCACCGGCTCCCCTGTGACCCCGAAATGGAATAAGCGGCCAAGAAAATGAATGAATGAATGAATAATAATAACATAATATAAAGTATGTTAGGTAGCATGTGCACAGAGCCCATCTGATGACACAGCACACAGCAAGTGATCTACTATATGAGATCATATGCAATTCCAGGCAATAGCACTTTCTCTCACTGAAATAGAGCAGAGCTCCCATGTTTACCATGCTGTAAAGACCTGTAATCAGACCAATTGTGGAGTGTTTAGCTTCATGCACATGCCTGCATGCTGATCATCCCCCTCAATGAAACGAATGAAGACAGTGAAGGTCATTCATGATCGTGCATGCATGCATAACAGCAGCTGTGAGGGCTTTGAGTCTGTGATTGCATGAGTATTGCAGGATGTGACTCAGGTATTAACATAGTGTGACCACAAAATGCTGGTCTAAGTCAGCTCATCATGTGAGTGCATGAAAGTGCTGGCTATGATTGTGACTTGTCTCAATAGGAAGTTAATCTCCAGTGAGCTTGCAAGGAGTTGGTTAATTGTGCTCCAGGGAATTTTGCTTATCATACCAACATCTGGTGTCTATGACATTTTTATTTTATATGTGAAACAGAAAAAAGCAGCCTGAACAGAAAAAGGAAAACATTATCATTATTATCATTATTCTTTCTTAGTTACACATTGCATTTTCGTACTGATTTCACTGGGAAAGGTAGAGACTTTGCAAAGCTCTTGGCCAAACCACAGACATTCACCTAGGCAGATATTCAGCCCCCATGTAATGTGAGCTGGCAGTGACAAGACAAAACAAGTTCACCTGATGCTAAACAGGAAGCATTTCTATTTCATTCATTACTCTTTTCAGTTCTCCTGTGGTTTCTGGAAAAGGAAGTGCCAAAAGGCAAGTCAGGGTTTCCTCTGAACAAGTTAATACAGAGAGATAGAAAGTCAGACTGGTATTCCCCTTACGAAACTGACATGGTTAAATCAGGAATATTGTGCTGTAGTGGTTGCACACACTGGGGAAATAAATGTTATTACATAGGAGAATGATGTGGGTTGCTAGGCTAGTTTATGTTAAAACATTAGTCATACCATAAATTGCAATGTCATAATCATGTAGGGGTAATCATATGTTTTTGTTTCCTTTGGGATTTTTGGTCATATTTGTCTTTAGGCAATCTCACATTTTATTTTTTCTTTGTCTAAGACAAATATGTTTTACACACTTATAGATTTGCATAGACAATGCTATAAACTAAGTGACATTAAGAGAAACTGCTTTAGCTAAAAGTTCTTTAGCTATTAGACCATAACCTGTATAAAAATACAACTCTGTGATGTATACTACAAATCTGTCTGTGTATGACTGTGTTCCATTCTAAAATGGCAGGCTTTTATGCTCTCTCTCTCTCTCTCTCTCTCTCTCTCTCTCTCTCATTCTCTTTCTCTCTTTCACACACACACATACACATATACTGAGCAGCAGTCCATGTGACTCAAAATAAAACTTGGTACAGGAAAAGACCTTTCACTTTGCAGAGAGATAATCTCAACAAATCACATGTTTGGCCTTTACATAGAACCAAGACAAAATAGTTCCACACAAAACAGAATTGTTTGTGACTTCCTAGTTCCCAGGGTGTCTTTACTGATAGATTGTTTCCCCTGCTCACTGTCTCTAAAACTATATAAGATATAAGTGCACATTCTATGACTCCTATTCTTAATCACAACCATATTTAAAAGCTAAAAATGCTTTAATCATATTACAATTTTTTATTGAAATTTGTTAACCATGGCACTTCTATGCCATGCAAAAGGCATGATTGAATCATGATGTTGTGAGAGAGATGTGATGCTATGTGGTTATACTACACACTACTGACTAGAAGGTTATGAGTGAGGCCCTTAAACCTCAACGGATCAGTTGCATACATGAGAAAAATGTAAAATGCTCTAGATAGGAGTGTTTTCCAAATGCTGTAAATGTAGTAGAAGATAGTGATATATCAGCAGTTCCTTTGCTACAATTCTTTGCACCAATTTCCTTGTGAGAGCCAATGCAAGACAGACCGTTATCCTCTGCATTAGTGAGAAAAAGAACAAAATCCAAAGGCTCTACTTAACTAATGAACGCTAGGGTACCTGCGTTTGATGAGATGTTCAAAACTCACTACATCTTAAGTCTCTTTTATGATGTAGCTCTTTGCAATTTCTGCACATTAGTAACAAGCACAGTGTATGGAATGATGTTAGAAGTGTTCTCATGACTTGTGCAGCATAGCGACTGACCTAACAAAATCATTTTTGTGGAAAGATGCTCACAAAAGCTTACAACTAGTGGGAAGTTAGTATCTCCAGTTCACCTGACTGCAAATCTTTGGACTGTGGGAGGAAGCCAGAGCTCCCAGAAGAAACCCTTACAGAGGGAGAAGAAACAAACTCCACAAAGACGGAACCGAATTGAGCCCCAGCCCTACAGATGATGCTATATTATGAAAACTTTTAAATACCAAACTCTCTTTTTTATGATATTGAGTTGTTACAACACTATGGATCATAATGTTTTTGTGCAGTGTGTTCTTCCCATTACAGTCTGTGTGAAGGGGAGTTACATTAATTGACCACCAGGGGGAACTACCCATAAAAAGGACCCTTCAGGAGAAAGAAGGAGGAAGGGCGATGGTGTGCTTTGTTTCTTCTTTATAAATCTGTATTATGTGAAAGTAGAATGCTAGAGTATGGCCTAGTGTGTTTGTGACAAGTTCTTAGGTCTTATCATAAAGCTAATTTTATGTGGACATTGTGTGGACAGAGAATTTGAGCTAATGTGTTACTCAGAGAACTACCTTTTGTATGTACATCGATTTGAGCTATTGTGTTTACTAAAAGGTAGCTGTTTCATTCAGTCTCTTGTATTTTTGTTTGTTGAGGAAACTCAATAAGTGGCTTAAATAAATATATATTTATAAATGATGGAAAAATAAATATATATGAATGTAATCCTGGGCATGAATAACTGGGGAAAACAATAATAAAGAAAATATCTAATTTTGTAAATGTTTAGTGTATAAACTGCCAACCACTGGGTTTGATCCTGGGTCACTGTGTTAATAAACCCATGGAGGTAATAAACCCCCGGAAGTAGTTCTCAATGCTTCCAGTTAGCAAGCAGCTAACATAAACATAACATACACATAAACAAACACATTCCTGGTGCCATCTCTTCCCCAGGTAAGCAATGCACACACTCTCATCCATCCACATGATAGAAAACATGATTCATCAGACCAGGTCACCTTTTTCCACTGCTCCGTGGTCCAGTTCTGATGCTTATGTGCCCATTGTAGGTGCTTTTGGTGGTGTACAGAGTTCAACATGGGCACTCTGACCAGTCTGCAGCTACACAGACCAATACATCGCAAGATGTGATGCCCATTCTCCCTGCTTCCATGATATCAACTTTGAGAACTGTCATTGGATTCCATTATAGCTCAAACAGTAAAAACAAGGGTTATTCTTCTAGCCTCACAAAGAAAGAGATCAAAAGCAAGAAATGGCATGCAGCCAGCCTTCATCTCTGTAACTCTGAGGCCCTTGTCACTTCCTTTGTTGAACCAAACAACGGACATGATGCACCCTCTGTAATAATACACAGAGTGCCTTGCAAGGCCATTTTAGTTCAAAGCTTTTGAGAAAATATTGTTCATAAGAGGTTATGTGGCCATCCCTTAAGCGAAGTCAGACAATAATAGACTGTTTAAAGACTCACCTTCCCCATCACTCCCAGCTCATCTCTGCTCTGCAGTTGGGTATCTTTCATTTAACTGGGATGTTCTCACTTCGAGGTTATTGTATAGTGTCTTCTTTAATGGCTTCCTCAGTCAGGGCCAGGCTGGCAAAATATCTTATTACAGACTCAGATACTGTACAGACAATACATAGCCAAATTATTGGGTTTCCATCTACAAATTTTCCTTGGACCTTGGAGGAGAATAAAGATGAAGCAACATGCAAAGAGTTTAAAGGACACCTGCAAGATCCAACCAGTCCACTGCATTAGAATGTGAGCATATGTGTGTGTGTGTGTGTGTGTGTGTGTGTGTGTGTGTGTGTGTGTGTGCATGCCTGCGTGTGCTCAACATCCTTTCAGGTCACAGAGTATGAGGCCACCCTCTCTCCATTCCATCCGCCTCCATTTGGTCCTTTTGGTCTTATTGTTAAATGTTATAGAGAATGGGCAATAATGTCATGTTGCATTGGATTCTGGATAGTTGTCAGCATATTTTTGTATATTGGAGAAACCAACTTTTTTTTATACTAATTAATTTTTTCTCTCTATCTGTCTTGTATATGTACCCCTGATTTTGACTGCACTTGTGTCTGTGCAGTAAATGTACATGTTGTCAAAAAAGTGTCAAAGTGAAGGAGCATGCCAGTGTGCTCTTGCCCAAATTCTCAGAAATGGATGAGCAATTCTACACATTTCACTTGTGTATCCTATACTATACAGGTTTTTATCACAAGTTAGTAGTTAGCTAAATAAATAAATGAGGAGCATGGCTATTCATGCACAAGTTTTAACCAGAGCTGGCTTACAACATCCAAAACTATGTGTCAGAAAATGTTACTCCAAACCAAAGGCTTACAGATCTAAAATTCATCCATGAATAAAAAGTTGTTTTTAATTGTCATCTTAGACAACAAAGTTTTGTTATTTTGTGATAATGATATAAATAACTCATGATCTTGAGAAAAAGAATATGGAATCTGAATTAAATGTACATTCATCGTACCTTAGGGCTTTCTAATTTCCAGATGTATTTTCCTACATTGTTTGTGATCTGAGTGCTTATACATTTGACTAGTCCAGAAATAAGTTTATTTATTTGCTGCCTTTTCAAATCTCACGTTACAGTACTTGATACTGCCACTTTACTTCTTTACAATACTTGGTATTGCACTCCATTTGCAATATGTTTAAGATGGGAGATGGGATGAGCATTAACAGAAGAGCAGGCCTTAAGAATGAATGTTGGAATGTGATCAAGCTGAGAGCTGGAGGCGTTTGAGGTGAGCAGGGAGACTGAGTCAGAATCTGTGAGGGTAAAGTGAGTTATAGAAGAGTTGGAATGTGGTTCTGACTTGGATTGCTAAAAGAAAACTGCTGATAAATATCTTTATTGATGAAGAATCTTTACTGATTTACAGATGAAAAGTTGGAACACTTCTTAAAATGCAATAAAAACTTGAGGATTTATTTAACAGGAAAAGGACAAAAGAGATTTTCAATTATGAATACTATTTTTATAAACAGATTTAGAAAGTGATGCTTGACACATACTCAAAAAAGTTGTGATAGAGGCAATTCTACCACTGCCACATCACCTTTTTAAACAATATATACTTTTTAATTGCTTAGGAATTGAAGATACTAATTGTTGCAAGTGGAAGTTGTTTGTCAAGTGGAATTTTTGCCCATTTTTGCTGTATACACGACCTGCTCAGTAGTTTGTTGTTGTGCCCATCTGTTGCCTGTTTCTCTTATTCATGATGTGCCACACATAGGTGACCAATCTGGACTGCAGGTAGGCCAAAACCATGCTGTTGTAACTTGTGCAGAATGAGGCATGGCATTGTCCTGCTGAAATTGACATGGAATACCTTGGAAAAGATGTTGGTCATGATGGTAGCATATGCTTCTCCAAAATAGCAATGTCAATGCATCAATGGAAACTTCACATATACATATGCAGATCAATGGCGGCTGTTGGTCTTTCAAAGAGGGGAAGCTCATTGTCTGCTTACATCATGAAATTTGTCTGTTTATTTATGCATAAATTCTGCCGTCCATTTCTTTTCAAGACAATGGCCTGTGATCCTATTGTACCAAGTAGGCATCTCTTCCAGGGACTTGACCAGTGTCCTCTCAATGGCCAGCAGAGCTAGGCTGCTTAGACGGCCTTGGCCCATTGTGTTGCGGGTGTAAGACTTAAGCCTTTTTAAACTGGAGAAGCTCCTTTCTACACACGCAAATGTTGCTCCAATTGTTGCCACTAACGATAACTGTTTGTACAGCTGAGGCATTTCACTGTCCAACTCTTGCTTTTTAGAAAAACCAAGAAATCATACAGCTTTCCCCTCTTACCCTGTAAGTCCTGATTTGAATACAGGACTTGAAGTTCAGATCTCAGTTTCCTCCTAGTTATTTGCCACAGTGCTCACTATCCGTGATGTGAAATTCCATGGAGTAGGAGTGTTTCTGGGCATGGACAGCCTGCAGACACAAGAAAAGATGTCCTCTTTGTGGATATGGAGAAAAAGTGATGTAGAAAATATTCTGCACTTAGACAACCATTTAGACAACCCCTGTGACAGCAACAGATTAAGTCTATGTCTATAGCAATGCACAAACATTGCACTGGGGGCAGTTGCCTTCACTTTGGCGAGCAATATCAGTTATTTCATCCACCCGCCATCCAAAAAAGGGAGCAGCCTGAATTTCATCTCTGATCTCATCAGAAACAGTGGCTGGAAGAGCAGATAGCAAGTCATTTTGGATAGAAAGAGACATACCAGAAAGCACAGCTGATGACTGGAATTGTGTGACCAGGAGTCATATTTAGATAATGTTTCTGTGAACTCCTTGTAATTCCCCTTGTTGGATGATTCACTATTCCTATCATGCCCCTTAAATGATAGCTCCTGCTGGCCAATCAAGGAATCCACATCAATAAATCATGTTCATTGCTCTTTTCATGCCTTTTATATGCCCTTTCAAAGTTAGACAAATCTCCAAAACCCAATTTTGACTAGACAAGACATGATCCCTGAGATGATTTCATCAAGAGGCATGGCCAACAGTACATTTTCTTTGTCACAGCATTTCTTGCCAGCCAGCTAACTTTGTCATACCAGGAGAGCTGAAAAGACCTGTTACCTTTCCCTACTTTTTTGTAACAAATCAATCTTAAGTTTTGATCTGCCCTGCTGTTTAATTCTAACTTTCTCCTCATAAGGAAGACTATCAAATGGCTTTGCCAAAATCAGGTCGACAATATTAGCATTGTATGTCATCGTGTGCACCTTGCTAGCTGGCTAGTTCACTTCGACCTAGTCAACAGTATGAATGATTGATTGAACAAACTAATGAAACAATATTAAACTCGAATGAGGAAATGTTGAAATAATGTTAAACTGAAACAAGGAAATAATATGAGTGTGTTTTATTTATGCAATGAACAATGGAAATGGTCAAGTAATTTTACAAAGAAATCAAGAAATGTGTTGCAGTTTGTCTTTCAACTTCACTTGCAAAATCCATGATGGGACTGAAGCTCCCAGTGATTAAGAGATGGTGTAGATCTCAAAATAGCTGTCAATCAAAACGGGATTCAGCCTTTCAACTGATCCTCCAATCATCTTACAGAAGCTCCATGTCCAGACCCGCCAACAGCTCCATTCACCCCCAGACATGCTCAGCATCGAGGGGAGGGAAGAAATTGTGGCATTTATCCAATGACCGGCGAGCTTCGAAGCAATGAAAAAAACATTCCATGCAGTTCCATTGAAATGAATATATGCTCAGCTTCTACGGGCAAATGCGTTGACACTATGGGAATGTATGAGAAGTTAACAAAGTAACAAGTAGCTGATTCTGAACGAACTTATAATATCTTTAGAGCAGTGAAGACCAATGATGAAGACAGGAGGATACTATTGACTGTTGTTTTATTTTCTCCTCACATGTTTTATCACAGAACTCAGGAAGAACAGAACTGCCATCCACCAGGTTAGTATTTCAGTCCGCTACACCATGCTCTCTTATTCTACTACTCATTCAAGGTATAGAACTAGCCTCATAAGTATCTTATCAGTTCCTTGCTTTTCTTTGTACTATTTTTTAATTTTGTAACAAGAATTATGTTGAACTATGCTAGGGATTTCAGGTAAATTACCTCCGTCCCAGTGAGTTCCAGGATGCATTCTTGTCCCACGGCTGGGGAACACACTACTAAACTAAGTATAATCCTTTAAATGTGGTGGAGGTCTTCTGATGCTTTGGGATCTTCTCAGTTCGCTTTGGTCAATTATTTCTGAAGAACCCAGCAATTTCAATTTTATTTCTAAAGCGCTTTTAACAATGGACATTGCCTCAAAGCAGCTTTACAAAGACAAGAAATCAGGACA
>JAOVVG010000001.1:10749109-10766582 GCA_028566375.1 Leptodoras nelsoni
ATGGGAGGTGTTGACCTTCTTGATATGCTATGTGCACTGTACAAATTCAGCTTCAGATCCAGAAGATGGTACATCTACATTTGGTGGCACACCATTACAGTAATAAATGCATGGATCCGCTACAGAAGAGACCTGGAGAAACTGCAGCCCAGGCAGGAACCCCTGCCCCTGCGAAGGTTTCAGGCTTCTGTTGGCACTTCCCTTACAAGTGCAGGAAAAGTCAAAAAGTGTGGCAGACCACTGTCCTCTCCAGAATTAACACCAACCCCTCCCTGGAAGAGGAAAACTACTGAGGTGCCCCCTGATGTGAGAAATGATGGCCTTAATCATTTCGCAACATGGGAAACCCAACAGAGATGCAAGCACTGTGTAGGCCACTTTGCCCAAGTGTACTGTGAAAAATGCAAAGTGCATCTTTGTCTGAACAAGGACAGAAACTGTTTTCAAGCCTACCACCAAGCAAAATAAAAAGGTTGTGAACCACAAAATGAGTGTGTTTTATTATTTTTTGTTTGTTTAAGAAAAAAGAATATTTGAGCATTGTCACCTGTTGATATAAATATGATACAAATTGAAACTCATATATGGACATGGATTTTTGAAAAAAACATTTTTTGTTTGTTCAGAAGGTCCAATAAAGGCTCCAGTTTCAAAGAATTGGAATTTTTCGGTCAATTATTTAATGGCTTGGGCTTTACAGGAAAGGCACTATCAATGCTGAACAGTAAATAGAAGTTTTAGAACACGTCTCTTTCAGGGAAGGCCTTGCATATTTCAGCAAGACAACGCTAAACCATATACTGCATCCATCACAACAGCATGGCAGTTCAGTAGAAGAGTCCAGGTGCTAAACTGGCCTGTCTGCAGTCAAGATCTTTTGCCAGTAGAACATCTGGCGCATCATGATATGAAAAATCCAGCAAAGAAGACCCAGGACTGTTGAGCAGGGATTCTCCCCTGTTTCAATGTAGTGCCATTGTCTTGTGTCAGTCGTTTCTCAAATTCTCTGGACCCGGTTAGCAACAAAGACATGAAACCTTCATGCTTCATTGTTGATATAACCAAGAACCACTTGAGAATCTGTCCAATAATTTTCCTCATCGATATTGAACTCTAGCTCCTCCCTCAACATTTTGGTCACTCTAGCGGAGGTTACTATAGCAGTTAGCTCCAAACTTGGTATGGTGACTATTTTGGTTGGCACGACTCTAGCTTTGCCTATGACCAAGGAGCAGTGCACCTTCTCTTCGTTCAACAACCTGATGTAAGAGCACTGGCCATACTCTTGACTGCTTGTTCTACTTTGCAGAGCAGTTGAAAAGCACACGGATCTTGTCTTTTTTCCTAGGGTAAACCCCTTGATGTGGAATATACCAGATTTTCCCAGGCTCTGGTTGGGTGTCTATTTCTCTGCATCATCATCCTTGAAGACACCTTCCATAAACCTCACGTAGTCATTTTTGAACTTGGGATCTCTGTCCAGCTTCTTTTTAAGGTGGTTCAGCCGAGCCAAAGCCAGCTTCTTATTGTCCGGGAGGTGAGGAAGTACTTTAAATGGAAGAGGCATCTCAAGGTGACCATGCTCATTTTGCTGGATTCCTCCTTTTAAGATCTGCAGGAAGTAAATATCTTCTTGAGATATGGTTTTGTCACATGATTTTGTGTCTGCAAAATCAAACTCAAGAGCCTTAATGACAGAAGATGGCATTATAGGTGGTAGCTCTCTGACAGATACCCGATGACAAAGACCAGTCACATCTTTAGCTTTCACATGCTGTGGCACACTTCCCACAATGCACCAACCAAGGTCAGTTTTAATGGCGTAGGGCTCAAAATCACCCCCAGTGATGACCTTTCTTGGAACTAACACTCTGGAGCAGTCATAGACAATCAATAATCCAACACACAGTCCATTAATGGGGGTATCTCTTGGGCTATGTTAACAAGGTGTTTCCATTTGTTGGCTGTTTGACAAGTGGGGATATGTGCACGGTCAAGAGGAATGAATTCTCTCGTGTAGGCTGGAGGTACGTCGATGGAAACGTTTGAGGAGAGACCTCCGACTTTGAGATAACATATTCTTTGACTATTCACAATTGAATCTTTCCCCATCATGGTGGAGAGCTTCAATTTTACTGGTTCCAATGCCGCCTGAAGCCTTTTGCATACCTCTTGATCAACAAATGTGTGACTGCTTTGTGTATCCAGCAGGGCATATGCTAGGGTTTCATTATCAGGGGCGTTAGGTGATGAAATCCATACTAGCACAATCATAGATGTGCTCCCACCTTCTCCTCCATTCACATCGCATGATAATGAGGATGTACTTTCATCCACTGCACTTTGCTTTGATTCTGCCAGGAAATGTCTTCATGCAATGGAGTTAGATGACTCTTTCTGCATATGCCACACATGGCTCTTTTTCTACAGACTTTATGATTGTGACCTTTTCTCGGACATGCAAACCACAACGTATTTTCATGTATGCATTTTTTTCTTGTCTTCTACAGACAATTCTATTAGTGTTTTGCATTTATGTATGGAGTGGTTTTCTCCACAACAAATACACTTGCCTAAGTTTGAGTTTTGTAATGGTGTGCTCCATTTCTTTAGCCAGATTTCCTCAACCGGATTCAACCGGATTTCATCAAGGTTTCGTTTGGATGTGGAGCTTGACGAAACTGGGGTCTTCACATTTGTGGCAAACGTGTTTGATAGCTCATTTTGGTTTGCTATATTTTGTACGATACATCATTTTAATGTCGAAAGAAGACGACAAAGTCAATGGATCTGCATAACACATGCGGATCAGCATTACTCCTGTCCTTCCATTGCGGAGGTGGGTCTCTGAGGTAAAATCGAATAAGACAACAGTGTAGCAGCAGCACAACAGAACGTCCGGAGAAGTGATACAGCCAGATTAACTCTCTGTGGTGACCTCTGATAAAGGGAAGAGGCGAAAGAAGAAGAAGAAGAAGAAGAAGAAGACATGTCAAGTGCTCAAGTACAAGTACAAGTTCTCAAATTAAAAAATACAAGTGCAAATTTTAGTTTACAATTCCTCACATTGAAAATACAAGTATAGATTTTATTCTACAAGTTCTCAGTTCTCAACGGCATAAACCATACCGAGCCAGGCAGCTATCCGCCTGCGCACCGCCGGGTTAAGCGGAACTAACCTGCTCTCCTCCCAGGTGGTTCTCGCGGACCCGCCTCGCTCAGGGTGGAACTTCGCCCTGATTTGCTTAAAGCTTCACGAATGCGCGTGACGTTGTGCTCTCCGGGACGCAGTGCTCGCGAGATCCTCTTGTGGACAAATCCGGAAGTGTCTCTTATGCAACAAGGACCGTTCGTGCGCCATAATAGTTTGCCGCCATTAGCCTGTCGAAGGATACAGAGCACGCTACTCAAGTAGGCAATTTAGCTTTTATTAAAAACAGGAACATACACTACAATACATGTTTTAAGTAGATTAAGAGGCGTTGGAGAATTCCAGACTGTAAGAGTACAATACTGAAGTGGGCCGTCGTTTAAAGGAGGATTCCAGTAGGCCGCATTAACACGGTAAGGCGGAAAAGGAGACCTAACGTTAATGGTTAGCTAACTAATTACTTGTAAGTAGTCAAACCATTATATGTAAACAACAGCAGAAGTTAAATTCAGAAATGATGTCGGTAAAACATCACACGTGCACTGTTTCGTTTGCTAATTTAGCTAGTTGCTAGCTTGTTGTCAACAATGCAGTCTGACGGTCTGTTTCACCGAAGGCCGATTGAGGCCTTTCTAGCATGCTATCCGTTTTTATTAATTGTAGGCTAATTGAGTTTGTTTTTATCATGATAATGCTCTGCACACACTTTAAAGAAACGATAACGTGTAAAGAGAGGTTTCCTAACCTCTTGGCTAGTATACTTTTGTGGTTTACTTTACGAGTCAGAAAAGTCTTAGCTAGTCAGTCATGTGTGTGTAGCTTAGCCACAAGTTAAAGTTTCTCGGCATCCGAAATTGTCCATACATTGTTATTTTTTTATCTATTGTCTTAAATATGGGGAATGTAATATGTGAGTGTGGAATTTGTAATTTACTTGGGAAGAGAACGCTGTTGAGTAATCTATCGTGTCATTTTGCCTGTTTTTATCCGCTAGCAGATCTCAGCCATCATGGCCGACGACTTTGACATCGAAGCTATGCTTGAGGCGCCCTATAAAAAGGTGGGTACTCGGTTTAACGCGGTAAATTATTCCATTTAATTGAAACTGCAGTCCAGTCTACGCCTTGTTTTCGCTAGCTTATGTACAGTTAAATATCATGTATGTTTATATGATAGTGGTTTCAATGAATAAATGCCCATCTATCTCTTTTTGTAGACATGCCTATATCTCACCTCTACTCCCATGAATTCCAGTGTGAACTGTCAAAAAAATGAAGGTAGTAATTGCCCCATATATTGATGTACTGTGGTACCCATGGTTGAACATATTTAGGCTGATTTGATTTTGGTGCCGACAAAATAAATGCAGTGGATGCACATGAATTTAAGTGCTGGTATGAAGTCCTTGGACTCTATTCACGCTTTTGTATGCATGGTAATTTTAGTACCTACCCTTACATTTGGTACTCAGTATAAGCTAAAGCCGTTACAGAAGGACATTATTAATTTGCATGTCTTAAGTAATTTAATTATGGGTTTTATGTTACAGTTATGGATTTGCCAAACAAGCTATTCCATGCACATCTCATGTTTTTCATGGGATTGGAAATGAACAGAGATGTACATAACCTATAAAAAAAACTTTAATATTGAGGTATTCAAGGGAAATTCATTGTATTTAGTATTTTTGCATGCAGTTGACTTCATATACCAATGTGTGGTTATTTCATTGGTCTCAGAAAAAGGAAATGATGGCACTCTACATAGTGCAAAAAGCTTTCAGTCAAAAGAGACCTTTTCTACTCATTGCAAATGGCCACTTTGTTTTAAGACACTCATGCACATTATTAGGTAGATTAAAGAGCATCTCAGCTTTAGATGTTCTTTGGGAGTCGATATTACTAAGCCGTGTGAATCCCTGTTTGCTTCAGGGCGAGATGTGTGACAGAGGTGACATCAAGCTCTTACAATCCACGAAGGCAAATGGGGTGAAGATCACTGGAATGGCATCTACCACAGGAGCTCACTTAGTGGCTGGCTGCTAGCAATGCCACTTTGGTTCATATAGGCACAGATAGCCTTGGTACAGAATCTTTCAGGCTGATAAAAGAATAAAATCACTAAATATGCACTTTTTACATTCCCAGCATAGCATTGCTCTTGACCTATTGACCGTACCACATGCACAATATAAGCATTAGTGAGGAAGGAAGAAAATGGCAGCCTTGTGGTTCTAATGACCCTTTTCTGTCACTCTCCTACACATAATTGTTGTAAAGTACACATATTTAATGATTATATTATATTCTCTCTTGTTCCCACCTCCCCCTATCCTTACGACTTGAAATGTTGCGCCGTCCTCCTCATGATGTTCTTCTGTCGACCCTGCTTAGGATGAGACCAAGTCAATAAGTTCCAATGGGCATGAAGAACGGAGCAAGAAGTGAGTGTCTTAATTTGACATTTTTAGAAAAAATAATTATTGTGATTGTGCTGAATTAGAATTTATATATTCTTTTAGAGACCTGAATGGATTAAATTGAAAATCACTGTAAGTGTTTCTATAACATTGCAGTCATGAGCCAGCAGATTACATTTGGTTAAACATGTGCAAATTGACAAGTGTAAACTTTCAAAATGTAAGGAAAAAGAAGAGCAGAAGTCGTAGTAGAAGCAGGGAGAGAAAGAGAAGCAGGAGCCGTGAACGCAAAAGGAGCCGGAGTCGGGATAAGAGTCGTGAAAAGAAGAGGAGCCGGAGCCGAGAGAGGAAACGCAGCCGGAGCCGGGAGAGAAGACGCAGCCGTTCCAGGAGCAGGGAGCGTGGAGGGCGCTTCAAAACAACCTTGTATGTATACCCTCAGTTAGGCCTTAGATTTGTCTGTGTATAGCTGCATTAAAATTACTTAGATTTTGCCCTTTTTGGTGTTCATTAAAGGGTGTTCTCCCCCCACCCCCCACAAAATCCTTTGGAAAGCAGTCTCACAGCTGTGTTTTCTTTCATAATCAAATGTGTAATTATGCCTGCTTGGCTCTCATTGAAATAGTTAAGTGATCATCAGACATAACCTGGTGTCTCCAAATAAACCTGAAAGTTTCATTATAACCATTGGGAGTACAGCGATGGTTATCGCTGCTGACATAAACCTTGTTTTTAAATCACAGTTCTGGCCTGAAATTTAATGGTGGTTCCAGAGGGAAGACTGGCCCACTGCCTGTCGTCAAACTAAGGTTTCTATGACAATTTTTTTTGTGTGTGGGTAGTTGCCTCAGTGTATGAGTCAGAAGGTGCAAACCTTTGGTAAAAATTCTAACAGAAAGTTTTTTCATGTAGCCGGAGAAAGTCTAGGAGCCGCAGCCCATTCAGACGAGAGAAAAGTCCCATCAGGTAAGCTCCAAATAGGATATTTTTATTTTATTTTATATTTTTTAAATATTTTAAATGACACTTACTAATGTATTTTTGCAATTAATGTTGTCTTCTTACAGACAGCCTATAGATAATCTCACACCAGAGGAGAGGGATGCCCGCACTGTTTTTTGCATGCAGCTTGCTGCTAGAATCCGGCCCCGGGACCTAGAGGAATTCTTCTCTGCTGTGGGGAAAGTCAGTAACTGAGCATTATTTTAAGGAGCCCGTTCCTAGTCATTCTAATAATTTTGTTTTATACAGTTTTAACACCGACTGTTTTATTTTACAGGTGAGGGATGTGAGGATGATCTCTGACAGAAACTCCAGAAGGTCCAAGGGCATTGCCTACATTGAATTTGTGGAAGCAACCTCTGTACCATTGGCAATTGGTCTGTCTGGGCAAAGGCTGCTTGGCGTGCCCATCATTGTGCAGGCTTCACAGGTAAAGAGAAACTGTCTATTGGCAGATAATTATATTAGATTTGTGGTGGTGTGAAGTATTCTGATCTGAATGCATTCATTCATATTGTTTTTTTTTTCCAGGCTGAAAAGAACAGAGCTGCTGCAATGGCAAACAACCTGCAGAAAGGCAGTGCTGGACCTATGAGGCTGTATGTTGGCTCACTGCATTTCAACATTACAGAGGACATGCTCAGAGGAATCTTTGAACCATTTGGACGGGTGAAGGATTATTTGCTTGAGGCCTGTCTGCTCTTGACTTTGATTGCTAATTGTTTAAATGTATATTTAACCTGTTTTTCTATTGCTTTGTTTTCCTAATAGATTGATAGTATTCAGCTTATGATGGACAGTGAAACTGGGAGATCCAAGGGATACGGCTTTATAACAGTACGTTGATACTAAAGACACATTTTCCGTTTCAAACATATCAGCTTAAAAATTAAGTTATTGAAAAGCTCTGAAAGTAAGTGAGAGGGGGTAAATGGTGAGTCATTAAGACTGTTGTTAATACATTCTCTTCCAGTTTGCTGATGCTGAGTGTGCTAAGAAAGCCTTAGAACAGCTAAATGGCTTTGAACTGGCTGGCAGGCCAATGAAAGTGGGTCATGTGACTGAACGCACAGATGCCTCTACAGCCAGCTCCTTCCTGGATAATGATGAACTGGAAAGGACTGGCATTGACCTGGGAACCACTGGGAGGTTGCAACTAATGGCCAGACTGGCTGAAGGTAAAACATTTTATTAACCATTTAGAATGTACCTATAAAGTTTGGTTTGTAGGCACACTACCTAAAACACCTTTGTTACCCCTTTTCCACCAACCCAAACTAGGTGCTAGTGCTTGTTTGGGGTTTGTTTAACTTGCAAACCTCCAGACAACCATTTGCTTTTCCACAGACTAGAGAGCCACTGCAGAGCCAGGTCATCATGTCACTGTACAGGTCTCTGCTTAGTAGCAGTGTTACTAGTGATGGTAGAACGGCTTTTTGAAAGGAGCTGAATCTTATGGCTCTGAGACTTTGAAAAATACATTTACATTTATGGCATTTGGCAGACACCCTTATCCAGAGTGACTTACATTTGTCATTTATACAACTGAGCAGTTGAGGGTTAAGGGCCTTACTCAAGGGCCCAACAGTGGCAACTTTGTGGTGGTGGGGCTTGAACCCCCAACCTTCTATATAGTAACCCAACACCTTAACCACTGAGCCACCCCTGTCCCATTCAGAAGAACAGCTCATCATTCTTGTTCCTTTTTTAAGGGGTGGTGTTTACTTGGTTTATCTGTAAAATGATCACTAGATAGGTTAAAGATGGGCTTGGTTCAAACTTGGACATCCCATGGATGCATCCAAAAGATCTTATTTTATGTTTTTCTAAATGTATGAAATGCTCTCATAACATAAAATGCTCTCAAGGCTTTGTGTCTGAGGGCAGGGCTGAGCCACATGCCCTGGAGCAGAGAGGCCATATAAAGTGGGAAGAAACATGTTTCGGTGCCATTTACAAAAATCCTTCCCCCAGGGTTGTGCAGAGGTGTGGTGGCTTGTTTTTTAAGACATATGTTTCCGAGTTACTGCTTTATTGTTAACACCACTGGCTCTCTTCAATCATTCAAAAGAATCGGAACATTCAAACACAACATTGTTAAATGATAACACCAAATACAACAATAGTGGTGAACTATTACTGCGCCAAAGTGTTGATGCCACTCTCAAACCACTTGGCTGAGAGCTGGTTCAAGGTTGGGCATCAGCTCCAAACGGGCCCTGAAACTACGTCTGTGGAAAAAGTGAATGTCTTTATTGATTAGACATGAGCAGCTGAAGAACGATATGATGATGAATATTTCTTTTCTTCTTTTTAAGGGACTGGTCTGCAGATTCCTCCAGCTGCGCAGCAGGCTCTTCAGATGAGCAACTCAATGGTGGCAATGGCAGCAGCTACAGGTATTTAGTAATTTAATTAACTTTTAATGGTTGTGGTGATTAATGTTTAACCATTTTCTGTTTTGTTTCTTGTTGTAGCGGCTATGAATCCTGGATTGAGTTTCAATATCAACGTGCCCACAAATCAACCCCTCAACCTACCATCACAGCCAATTGCCACACACTGCTTCCAGCTGTCCAACATGTTTGATCCAAATTCGTAAGCATCATGGGCAACATTTGAAGATTAACACATACACACACAGTGGGGAAAATAAGTATTTGATACATTGACAATTTTGCAAGTTTTCCTACCTTCAAAAAACGGAGAGGTCTGTAATTTTATCATAGGTACACTTCGACTGTGAGAGACAGAATCTAAAAATTAAAATCAGATTGTATCATTTAAATAATTAATTTGCTTTTTATTGTGTGAAATAAGTATTTGATCACCTACCAACCAGCAAGAATTCTGGCTATCACAGACCTGTTTTCTTTCTTTCTTTTTCTTTAAAAAGCCCTCCTATTCTGCACTCATTACCTTTATTAATCTGTTTGAACTTGTTACCTGAAAGACATCTGTCCACACACTCAATCACACTTCAACAAAATCGGCAGTGTATCAAATACTTATTTTTCCCCAGTGTGTGTTAGTGTGTGTGTGTTGCATTACAGTCAAGTTTAATATGTTCATGTTTTCTTCTTAATAGGGAGAATGATCTTGGATGGGATATTGAAATCCAAGATGATGTAATTGAAGAATGTAACAAGCATGGTGGAGTAATTCATATATATGTGGACAAGAAATCTACTGAGGTAATGATCTTATAGCAGTGTTCAGAAAAATAGTAGTGCTAAGGAGAATTAGACAGTGTTGATTCAGCAGCTAAAGTGGACATATACCCATTTTCACAAGTTAATACAGGTCCCTGTGGAATTTCTTTGGTTGGTTACTACAGCTGTCTACTCCCTGTCTAAAATAGCTCATTCCAAACACTTGGTTTCAGTGCCTGTTGCTTAACATGGTGTCCCATTGCTCATTCCACCTCCCCAGTGTGTGCTTATAAGCATATTATACACTATACATGGGTAAAGTGGTGGCCGATGGCGTGAAGTCTGTATGTCAGTTGATGTCTGCCATTTTGGACGTCTGACTGGCTGTTTTCATACCGAAAAAAGTTTTCTCTAGTTACTTTGAGTCTTGATGGGCTGTAGTTGCTGCTAGGTGCTTGGAGTGCATTTAGGCTTACACAAACTGCATTACTTGCATTAGTACACAAATGTTACAAGTAGTTGTAAAAAGTTTTTAACTTTTTTTATTATTATATATTGACCTGATCCAGGCTGTTAAAGCAGTTAGGCGCAAAGTTTTTAGCAAAAACAGACTGGTTTTTGGAATGTTGCATTCAAAAATACAATTAATCTCCTCAGGTGCTTTGTCCTAGATGACTAGATGTAGCATTGTGTGGTGGTCTGTACAGCCAGCGGTGGCAATGATAAAAAGCCTTAAATGAGTAAAATGTAAATATACAAATAATCTTGATGGCATTCCCTTTTTCTTTTTTTAAAATAGGGAAATGTATATGTGAAGTGCCCAAGCATCCCTGCTGCAATGGCTGCTGTTAGTGCATTACATGGACGCTGGTTTGGAGGTAAGTGGTATCTCAAATTCAGTCCTGAGGTTCTGGTGTAATTCACCTTGGCACTAAATAACCTGCTGGATTTTATATGATGCTGAACCACTTATTTAATCTTTTCACAGGTAAAATGATCAAAGCCGCATACGTCCCTCTGCCAACATACCACAATCTTTTCCCAGAGTCTGTTCAAGCTACACAGCTTCTCATGCCTACTCGCCGGTGATCCCTGGAGCTCCAATTTTTGAAGCTTTCTCTTTTTAATAATTTTGGCAAAATATTAATATTCAATTACTGCAAGCATTGACATCTTTATGTATGTTTATGCCCTTACATTACCTGGGCATTAAAGAAGTTTATGTGGTAGTTTTGTATGTACAGCCTTTTTGTTCCCTTTCTTGGTGGGCATTTTGACCCGTTATTGTTTATACAGTTTTCAGGGTTTGTTTTCTTCCATACATTGTTTTTGTGATTGGCATGAGTTTCACTAGAAGTCATGTACAGTTAGCCACAGAAACCTACAACTATCGAAGCTTTTTTGAATGAATTAATCCTGTAGCTTTGGTTAGAAATATCTACATAAAGTCTTTTTGGCTCTATGAGCTGAAGGAAGATTTAAATGACTGATAAGATCCTGTGTTCATAGAGGCCATTATGGGTTTTGATGCATTGTCTTTTTCTAATTAAGACTTAATTTTGTAAAGTCCTTGATGAACAGTTCATTTCAAATAAAGCCAGGATGCTGGTTTATTTGTCATGTTTCAGATGAGAAGTTTGTGCTTTTTTATTTTTTTTATTATAAAAATGGTAAAAAAATATAGGCTTAGGGTAAAGCTTCTAATTTTTTTTGTCATTGTTCTTTAATAGTGGCATGATTTGCTATTTAAAATGCACAGCATGTTCCAAGGCTGTTTATACCTTTTAACCGTACTTTTTGTTGTTGGTGGGGTATCAATTAACATTGCATCGGAGTAACACTGTGAGCATTAATTTAGAGTAACGTTATTGCATTCTTTAATTCATAGCTTGCTCCTTTACCAAAACAGGAATCATCTGTACTTGTAAAGTGACTGCTCTGTACAGTTGGAGATGCAGGCCAGGTTAAACTATTAAAAAAGCGCTTCAATCACTTAAACAACTAAAAATGACACATTGCCATTTTAGTCTCCCCTCAGTCAAATCTCCATAAGTAAACAGTTGATGACATAAATAAAACATAATTCATATTAAACTTTTTAATGTATGTGCTATCTACAACTTCAGTTTCACTATATAGTGCACACAGTGCACTATCCAGTGTCACCCAAGTGAGGATGGGTTCCCATTTGTGATATGGCTTGGGCTTGTGTGTCTGCTTCTGGTATGGGCTCACTATTCCTTTGATGGATTGGATTAAGAATGGGATGTTGCTCAATTTCATATGCATGTGAAGGCAGGCGAGCGAATACTTGCAGCAATATAGTGTATGTTTGCAAGCCAAAGTGCCTTTCTACAAAATGTAGTTTAAATCAGGCTTCAAAAATCATAAGAGAAATTTGTAAGAACAAATAAAGAGCACTACTATAATACAATACACTTCAATATAGAGCACTCTCTAATGAATTAAAGAACTCTGACTTTCTGCTTTTTCTGACTTTTTGCTTTGACATGTAACTCCAAACTAAGCAGTGCAATTTAGGAGTTAGGATAGCTGCATATAATCCTCACCTAAAAATACTCATGAGTCCAAAAGGCATGTTTGCAGAAAATATTGACACAATGTTAAAAAATGATGATAATCAAGAGCAGTGGTGGCTGTGCAGGTTAGAACCCTGGGTCACTGATCAGAAAGTCAGGAGTTCAAGCCCCTTTTTGGGCCCCTGAACAAGGCCCTCTGCTCAACCACAGTGCAGTTGTAGTGCTGGTCCCAAGCCCAGTTACTTGGATGGGAAAGGCATGTGCAGAATCTGCAGCAAAATGCAGATTCGATCTGCTGTGGTGACCCCAAGAACAGCTGAAAGGGGAAAAAATTACATACTTTAAACAGTTTCAATTAGGTTGCTTTTTTTATTGTGTTTGATCTAGTCGGTTTGTACAGTTCTGTTATATCCTATAAATGGATTATGTTGTGCAAACACTTTCCAAGAAACACAGTGTTCATCTGTACCATCACCTGTATTACCTTTTTATATAATGCTTTAAATTATAATATAAATGATCTTTTATACAAATAGTCTAAATGACAATTGATGATGTTTTTTTAATAATAGTATTAAATAGTATAACTAGAGTTATATACCTTAAACTACAGATGGATGATTAAAAGAAAAAATAAATAAAAAAAGAAAATTCTTTTATTCTGTATGAAGCATTTTGCTGGAAAGGTTTTGGGCCCACTTGTTCCCTTACAGGAAAGAATCACTGCAAAACAATAAATTATATTATGCCAAGATGAAGTATTTATATCCTGGTGGGTGTATTCTCCTTCAGGATGATAATGCCCTCATCCACAGGGCATGAGGACTCATCATAACACTGAGGAAATATCTCATATACTTATTTTTCTTTTTCGTTTTTTTTTTTTGGTCTGTAGATTGTCTACCCAATACAACAAGGCAAACACAGAAATAAGTTCAACATTTGATACAATTGTTTAATTCATTACAATTGTTTTATTGCTGCTCATCCCAGCATAATTTTTCAGATCTATTTGTTGAAAGGATTCTCAAGTATGATCCATTAAATCCACCCTCTTCAAAACTGAAGTTAAATAATAAATAATGACAAAAAGCTTTCAGAAGATGAGAAGAGCTCACAACACAGTCAGATCATGACAGTATTTGGAACGCACTTTCAAAGCCATCTTTTTATTGTTTTTGGCCACCAGTGTGTCAAGAATGCGATGGGCCTTTTTGGTGATACTCTCCTTGCATTTGTAAATGGAGCGCTGTTTCTCGCTGGTCTCTTTGCTGTCTTGTCGCAGACGGATCTGCCTCACAATGCCTTCAAACAGCTCTTGCACATTGTGGTTCAGTGATGCTGATGTCTCAATGAATTTGCAGTCAAAAACAACAGCACATGCCCGACCCTCTAACAAACAGAACATGGTATATTATTATTAAATACACAACATCTTATATCTTATAAGATGCAAACTAAGGGTTCAGCACCTTTTTTGGTCTGCTCAAGCAATTTTATACTGAAAGCATCATGGCTTGTGTGTGTTGGTTCATGGAGCATATATGCTTGCACTGTATAAGTATATATAATGGGCAAATATCTTCAAATATTATAATATTATATACTATATATTATATTAAATATCATGCATTAGCACTGCACATGATCACAAAGTTTGTTAATCCAATAAAGGGAATCACTCAAAATCTGTGGTATATGTTACATGTACTGTAGATTATGGAGAGCATGAATGTTGCATTTTGTAGTGTTTGTTTTTAGCTAGAATCCATGACTGCACAAAAGTTCATTGACAGTTAATTAAATATTACATAAAATATACATATAGTATATACATAGAACTACATTAGAAACTGGTAAAATGCTCCTGTGATGCCATTAGCATTTCAGGTGTTGAGAATCTTTGGTGTAAATCATGGCAATCATTTGAATATTACTTGTGAGCATGCACAGATTTGTTAAAAAATCTAATTTGCATTTTCTTTTGTTATGGAAGCAGTTGGTCGTACCTTCCAGTGCTACCTCTCGACAGCGCACCAGATCACTCTTGTTGCCCACAAGAATGATGGGAATATTCTCGGCTTGATGGAGGCGTCGCAGCTGGATGCGCAGCTCTGATGCACTCTCAAAGCTGCTGCGGTCTGTGATGGAGTAAACTATGACATATGCATTCCCAACTTGCATGTAGTAGTCCTGCACACACTTCTCATCCTCTTCCTAGTGTGGCAGGAAATAAGACATGAATAGCATCCTGCCAAAGTGCTGTCCATTTATTCTCAGTGGGTTTTAGCAGATAAGGGTTTCTGGCTTGCAAAATTATTTATACCCCTTGAACTTTTCCATATTTTGTCATATTACAACAACAAACATAAATATATTTCATTGGAATTTAATGTGAAAGACCAACACAAAGTAGTATACAATTGTGAAGTGGAAAGAAAATGATTACATGATTCAAAACATTTTTTACAAATAAAAAACTGAAAGGCAGCCTTCCTATGACAACGGGTAGAATTAACTGCCACAAACAGTTGTGCACTTAATCAGTTTAATCTCCATCAGCGAGCAGTTTATATCTCCAACAGTGTGGATTTTGTGAAATTTTTTATCAGTTCACTGGTTAATGTTACAGTTTTGTTTTTTTCTTTACTGCATAGCACTCAGTTATAGAAGGGATTATCTGTCACTGCATTATCCAGTGTCACCCAAATGAGGATGAGTTCCCTCTTGAGTCTGGTTCCAAGCAGCCAAGCAGCCCAAATGCTTTTGGCATTAATGGAATTTCATATTTATACAGCACTTATTGTTAACCTATTGGCCATTGTATATTGTTTATTACAGGTGAATGACTGTCCATTCTATCTTCATACCTGCTTTTCTGTTTCCCATGTGTCCATTACTATGAGGGTGGTTTCTTCTCCATCTACTGTCACAGTTCTTTCATATATGCCCTCTGAAGAAGAGAAGAGAGATGTATAGTGACCTTAAAATCTATATACAGTTGTGGACAGAGGTTAATAATTTCTTTGAACTGTTCTTTTTCTGGGGGCGACACTGTGGCTCGGTGGGTATCACATGTCCGCATGGTCTGCATGTCCTCCCAATGTCCGCGTGGGTTTACTCCGGGTACTCCGGTTTTCTCCCACAGTCCAAAGACATGCACGTTAGGTTGATTGGTGTCTCTAAAGTGGCCCTAGTGTGTGAGTGTGTGCGTGTCTGCCCATGTGGGTTTCCTCTGGGAGCTCCAGTTATCTCCAACAATCCTAAGGCAAATTGGATATACTAAATTGCTTCTAGGTGTGAATGTGTCTGTCTTCTGCCCAGGGAGCATTGGGATAGGCTCCAGCACCACAGTAGTAAGATGAGTCGCCTAGAGAATGAATTAATGAATAAATGAATGGTAGGTTCTCTGTTCCCACATAAAAGGGTTTGTTTGACAGCACTCACTGGATTGACCAAAACATACAGCATATTAAATATACATACAGCTCAATGACCTTGACCAATTGCTTTTGGTAGCTATCAACAAGCATCTGGTTGACAACATGCATTGGCCTAACATTTAAATCGGCACAAGTGAATGAATAATTTAAGTGGATGGATGTATATTTATTACACTGTGTGATTTCAGAAAACCTGAAAGAAAAGTTAAACCTGTGTACAGAATTCTGATTTTCCATGTTGTACACTCACTGCTCCAGAAAAAGAAATCATTGAAAGCCCAATATTGCCATGACATTCATGTCCTTGATGTGCATATGTAAACAGCAACTGTATATTCAAAATATCTATAAATAAAACAGATTACAATTTTTATGATTTCTCTACATTCCAAGGCATTCTAACACAAATAACTTCTTGTTTAACCCTGATTTCATTGAAATGTCCTCTTATTTTTTATCTTCATGCATAGGAAAAATAAGGGGGGCATGATGCCATGGAAAAAGCACTGAGCTGTATCTAGTTTGGGCTAATTTTATGGCCAGTTTGCCAAGAAGATGAAAACATACTTTGCTTTCGGGTGAAACAGACCTTGTGAAACACCCAAATCTGCAATTTATGTTGATACACCCCTACAAGCCTAGCGTATTTATCTAATGTTTACCAATACCTACATATTCATGATGTAATGCTTTTAATTTAATTCTTCATTTTATCTCATTATATCAGATTATCCATTGCAAGTTTCCAATTTTACAGTTGCTTCTGAAAGACTTGTGTAAAACAAAACGTAAGACAAACAAATAAACGGACCAACAAACAAACCTTGGAGTCTACTGTGGCATGTGCCATTGGCTTCCATACAGTATAATTTTATAATCTTTGGGTACTTAATGGTATTTAGCTTTTATTTTGTAGCCATTTTGTAGCTTTTAAAAAGAAGGCAAACCCTTCAAGCTTCTCCAGAGGAGCAACCTGAGAAGCCCCTAAGGCTTATAATTATAATTGTGTAGTCTAATACATATACAAAATCTCATAAAATGTAGATTACACTTAAAACTAAAATAGTAAATTACTAAAATAGTCAGGTATTTGGGTTTGTATTAGTTACATCAAGCAGGAATCATGGCCAATTTACAGTATATGGACCAAAATTTAATACTTTTACTCATAAAAACTTTCATACTTTCAATCATAAAAACTGCTATTTGAAAGGTTGACACTACTAGATGTGTAAAATGCTACCAGAAAGAAAACACCAACATGCAGAAAACAAGAAAACAAATGCCTCCTAAGATTAATTATCAAGAACAGCAAAGCCAAGTTTACTAAAGTGCACATAATCCAATGTAACAAGAGAGTGATTTGAATAAGTATTTACTACTTACATTTTTAAATAATTGTGCAATTACATATTGGGAACTATTAGAAACAGCTGTTTCCTTTATGGTTACATTACATAATGAAGATATTATTGGACAGATATAGAGAGCACAATCATTTCTTTTCATGATAATTATTACTTTCATTGCGTAGTAAAAAGCAAAAACAAGACAACCCATGTCCCCATCTGATTACTTGTGCACTGCATAGCACTTATTTTTAAGTAAAGTCAAATTATTGATAGCTCAGCAAATTATTATTTTAAAAAATACTAAACATTTTTTCTGATGTAACAGGAATTCTGGGCGGCACGGTGGCGCAGTGGATAGCGCTGTCGCCTCACACCAAGAAGGACCCGGGTTCGATCCCCGGGTGGGGCGACCTG
>JAOVVG010000001.1:11326732-11351158 GCA_028566375.1 Leptodoras nelsoni
TAGATAGATAGATAGATAGATAGATACATACATAACATTACATACACAGACATATACATAGATACATATCCATTTTTGCCCTTTAACTAGTGTAAAGAACTTGAGAGCTTTTCTCTGGACATGTACCCCAAAGAAAGTAGACAAATAAAATAAATTTGTGTGCGTAAGTAAGGATTCTCACTTTAACATTAGTTTTTAATGGACATTATTAGTCAGCTTAATCAATACATAAAATAACATGAAGCATGTCGTTTCTTATTTTAGTAGTAATGTAGCAATTAACTTAACCTAACTGTAGTAATATTTCTGATCATTAACGTTTTATTTCAACGTCAAAAAACAGTTTATTAAAGCAACGACTTGTTTATCTAAAGTATATCGCAGTATTCACTGTATAATATACAACAAAACACCGTTTACTGTGTTTTATTATGGAATATTACAGTTTTGTGAGAAAGTACACGTAGAGCATGTAGAATACGGAGACTGGATAAACTCTTTTCATTATGCGAGTCCAATTCTAACAGAAATTTTATTAATTAGCGAATCTGTCACATTAGTATTTAACACAATAGGATAGGAAAGCATACTCGGCTGTGTGTGTGTGTGTGTGTCTATATTATATAGTAATAAACCCATACTTTATATTGTTTGGACATATTTCTTTAAATTATCGATGATTATTCACAGGTTCATATTTGTACTAATTACTAAAATACGTTCACGTTGGATCAGTGTTCATTTGGAATTTGGTACAAATAGGAACAGATTTAAAGTTTTTAACACTCTTAGGAGACTCGATATGACAAAAACATTTCTATCAGTAAGATGTGGCTTTGATTTGCTTTCCAGTCTCCACACAGTGTTCTCCTTGTTTATGTATTTTATATCCATTATTTGCTTGTAAGATTTGTCTATAAGGCTCTCGCTTGGCTCTTTTGCTGGTTTTTAGCTTTTCACAGCTCATACAAGCGAGTTTAATAGCTTGGCTTACATCCAATTAAAATGATCTGAGCCATGAGGGGACAATAACACTGCTTAACACGCGCGCCACGTTTAAGGCTTGTTTCATAGCCGATTTATGTGCAAATGAGGATTTTGGACAAATTATCTTCATCACTCGAAAGATTTTATATATTTGCTCTCAATTATTTTATTTATTTTTACTATTCTGGCGTACCTATGAAATATTTGGACAAAAAAGTACTTGTGTATTACATGCATTTCGCAGAAAAAGACAAGCCGCAAAATCTGCTTTCGAAACGTTCTTTATTCTGTACAATTGAATGATTCATGTTTGCATATTCTAACTCTTTGCAATAACACCTCTAAATTGGCCGTTACTTTCTTATGCACTTCAAATTACTATTATTGAGCAAATCTTGTGCATACTGTGATATCATTTCAAAAGAAACTTTTTTTTTTCATTTGCAAACGCTTTGCATCCAGACACTTATAGTCACTACGCAAAATAAAACTTACAATAAGAGAACATTTCGAAAATGGAAAATAAGAAGAGGAAAAGGAAGAACAAGAAGGCGCTTTTGTTATTAACATGCTTGTTTAATCAGCTTCACTGTTGTAGTAACACAGTATTGGTGCTGACATAAACTCAATTCATTTTACATACCAAAAGTATGATGTTCTTGTTGCTGTGTCTTCTTTCTAGCAATATTCAAGCAGCCCCTGAGTCATTTACATAGTTAACACATAATAAAAGTATCATGTTCCAAATGAAGGTCCAGTGAAAGCTCCATGTTTAATTCTTACATTTACATATTAACACAGTAAACGTTTAGATCTGATTTCACGTTTCTTCGCGTGCGAAAATGCCTGTGCGATCTGACACTTTATGACAGTCTTGTCGCTCACTAGACTTCAGTGGTCAAATTCAAGTGCTGTCTGGACAGCTGTCTGCTTCCTTTGTACTTGTTTGAAGGCGGCCGACCTTATATCCGTAGAAATGTCTCCATTTGTACAAACAGCTATTCGCAAACTCCACTTCTTTTTGTTAAATTATGTTTTCAAAAAATCAGCCAAGTACAGAAATGCAGCGAACCCACAACACAGTTCCTTATATCGACGTGAAATCCTTGAATAAAGATTTCCCCACATGCCGAGTACACTAGGACAAAAGCCCTGTGTGTAACCTATAAGTGCAGTTTCTATTTGTTTCTGCTTTACTCCCAGTTCGCTCTGTTACTGAATCTCAGGTCAAACTAGACTTTTATTCTTTCTTATAATTAAGGCCTAGTATGTGCTAATTATTCATAAAGTCAAGGCAGTGTTGCTTATAACACACTGCTTGTAAAAAAATATTGCTACACAGGAAAATAGTGTTCTGCGTTCTGTAATTCAAGCCACACATATCATAGACATTATACAACACCAAAGAAATTGTCATATTAATAAGGAATAAAATGGCTAACATATAATTCTGCTACAACAGACGTAAATGTTCGCTGCAGTAGAAAAAGCCATTGTAGATAAGGGTGTGTGTTGAAAATGTATGCAATTTATTAGCCTAAAACTGCAAGAATAAGCTTCATTTCTGGGTTTTTCTTCAGCTAGAGATAAAATAAAATAATATAGTATGCATTTACTTATCAACAGCTTACACGTTATTGTATATCTAGAATTAGACCATCATGTATTAGAGTATATAGTATTCTATATTCTCATATCATAATCACAAATGAACCGTCTCTCTGTAGTACTTGAACATTAGAGGACATGAAAATTGCATTTACTGGAGGGCTATAATACTGCGCATGTGCGTAAAAGTATGCAGGTTAGACTTAGCTATATGTTTATATGTTAATCACTGATTCTTCTAACGTCTCTGTGGTCTTCTGAAAGCCGATCGTGTTCAGCTCTACCTCTATAACTTAAGGCGAACCACTCCTCCACACGTTAAGCTTTTCCAAATTGATATACGACAATATATCTACTTTCGATCACGTGTCTTTAGGAGCGACTTTAGACGGAAAGCAAGCCCGCGTCATCTCGCATTCCCAATTTTTTTCCCCTTTCTCTCTTCTGCGGTTCGAGTTCCCCCCCACCCACCACCATCACCACCAACCCCCCCGCAAAAAAAACATCCATCCGACTGGACACCGAGTGCATGAGTCAGGACGATGTTTAACTCGGTCAATCTGGGCAACTTCTGCTCCCAGACGCGAAAAGACAGAAGTACCGAATTCGGGGAACGTACGGGCTGCGGCTCGAGCCTCTACCTCCCCAATTGTGCCTACTACGTGCCCGAGTTTTCTTCTTCCTCCTCAGCGGTGTCGTCGTTCCTGCCGCAGGCTTCCTCGCGTCAGATCGCTTACCCGTACCCCACAAGCCTGTCTCACGTGCAGCCGGTTCGGGACGTGTCGTACGGACTGGATCCGTCAGCCAAGTGGCACCACAGAGGGAGCTACGCGCCGTGCTACGCGACAGAGGAATGTCTTCCGCCATCGTCCTCCATGACGGAAATGCTGATGAAGAACGAGAGCGTCTATAACAACCACCACCACCACCATCATCATCATCCTCATCATCATCATCTTCATCAACAAGCCGGCACAAGCTTTTATTCTGCTACGGGAAAGAACAACAACGTCCTCCCGCAAGGGTTTGATCGGTTTTTCGAGGGTGCCTACGGAGGCTCCGTAGAGGACTGCGTGCAAAAAGAAGAGGACGTCAGCAAACCGGATTCGGTGGCACGTACCGACTCAGAAAAAGACCACCAGCGTGAGGATGACGATGAAGAAGATGAGCAAGCCACCGCGACATCGGGTGCCTCTTCCGCGGCGGCGAAAGACGACGGCGCCTGCAAAAACGAGCACTCCAGTAGGTATCCAGCAGTTGTAAAGAGAGAGGAGAAAGAAAATAAAAAGGGTGAAGGGCTCTAGCCCTGCGTCTCACCGGCCAGATTTTACGTGCAGTTTTATAAGCATTCAAAGGATTTTATTATAACCTACAAAACCTATTTCTTGCAACAAGAAGAATTTTTACGACGGGAAAGGGCTTTGAAAAGAAATAAACGATATGTTACGCACAAGCGTAGCTCAATGTGAGTCTGTGAAATTTTAAGAGCGAGCTGTTGTGACAAATGTTAACTTTGATCATGAACTTGCGCTATAGACATTTAAAGGGGATTTTTAAAGGAGACGTGGAGAGTAAAGGCAATTGGGCAGAACACTGCTATTTAAACCTACATGCAGTATAAGCTCGGTAATTGTATTTAAGGAGTTGCAGGGGGTTTCACATTGCATGTTGCGCTTCCACTTGTGAAAGTGTGTAGAGCGTTTAACACTCGTCCTCATTAGTGTTAGAACGGCGTTTTCCCTAGTCAAATACAGTGGTTTAAAATAAATTGAAACAAACAAATACATGAATGAATAATAGCTGATAGCATGATCATTTGAACGTTTCTGCTTTATCTGAGGAATGTTAAACGTTTCGAACAAAATATTTTTGCATTTCCATTAACAATACCGACGTGCTAACAAAGTCAATGCTAGGAAAACACAAACCCTGACTGAGCTCTCAACTTTCTCGTGGATAGTCTATATTTTGGCTAATGATACACAACTATTTGTAGTATGCATGCTTTATCAGACGACTTATGATATTTGAAAGGATTTTATGCCACTAAGATGTTAAATGATAGATAATAGCTTTGGTGGGTTTTTTGGTTTGAAACCCTGCATTCAGTGTTAACGTTAAATAGCGTACGTATGTTGTTGATTTGTGCAAAATAATATTTTGAAGAGATCTTTTCTTCTGAAATAAGGGAGGTGGTTACACATCTCTAAGTGATCTAAGTCCTGAATTCAACATTTGTTTTATTTGTAGACCTTAAAGCATTAAGAATGTGTAGCCACATTTATAGTGTAAGGTTGTTTACTGTGCTGTTTCAATTTCACACAGCGGGAAATATTAATTATTAATAAACAGCCAAGTAGTGTATCTAGTAATCAAATTTATTAATCTTCCCCGATCACTTTTCGGGAGTCTTGAAAAATTGAAATGTGTGGTACGCTGCTGTTCTTGCTCGTGCTGATTAGCATGGTGGGAAATAAAGGGCCTGTAGCGCAAAGTTTATTTCTTTATGACCTTTGACCTACGTTTTTTGTTATTTTTGTTCTCTCTGTTTCTCTTTCTTTCTCTCTTTCTATGTATATATATATATACACATACATACAAACATTTCTTCTATCTTAAATTTTAAGGTGCCACTCGAACGCGGAAGAAGCGATGCCCTTACACCAAGTTTCAGATACGGGAGCTCGAACGCGAGTTCTTCTTTAATGTTTACATCAACAAAGAGAAGCGGCTGCAGCTCTCGCGCATGCTGAACCTCACCGACCGACAGGTGAAAATCTGGTTCCAAAACCGACGAATGAAAGAGAAGAAATTAAGCCGAGATCGTCTGCAGTATTTTTCCGGTAACCCTCTTTTGTGAACTGTGTTGTTGTCCTCGTATAGGCTACCGGATATTATTATAATTCCCAAAAATCTTAATACAGAGTTGAATCATAATAAAAACAGAGCCTGATTTTAGTACCTGGCTGCTGCATACACAAAACCTGGGACTTTTATGGACACATTACACATTTTCCCCCAACAAATCTTGCTGTATAATCCCGTCGATCTGAAACATAAATGATAATTATACCTAAAGAAAGACATTTCCATCATGTAAAACATTTTCTAATAAAGAATTAGGATTCAGTGGAGCTTCCATCACCTATAACTATTCTACTCTGAATTGCCCTTGACTTATTGTAATGGACGTACTGATGAAGTTGTGATTGTCTATTATTATTATTATTATTATTATTATTATTATTATTATTATTAATCGTGTAGACTCTTACTTTACAGGACAATGCCCGCCTTTGAGACTATGCAATATGATTAATCACCATTGTGTATTATTATTCATTGTAAATATGTATTTCATTTTCTTCGACTTTGTTTTTCATTTGCATTATCCACTCTAGAGAATCAGAAAGGTCTAAGTGAAGAGAAGGCTGCAGGGATTTCTATTTCTATACCATTGTAAGCTGTTGTTTATGCTAGCTGTTTACATATTAAGCGGTGAAAAGGGGGAGGAAACATTGAATATATGCATATGCAAAGTTACGAATGTAATAATAAAAATAAAGGAAATTCAATTCCTTATAATCCTTCTCAAACATTTCGCTTGGCTCCACTGACGCGCAAACGTCTAATATAACCAAACTTATAATAACCAATATGAAAAGAAATCGTATACAGGACCATTTCTATGATTCTAAGATTAAATTAGGTCTACAGAAATGTGAGACAAAAAGAGTGACCTAACTGTGGAAATGAAATGTCAACAACAATGTGCAGTAGCTCCTAAACAAATTTCTTCAGAAACCATCACATTAAAAAAAAAAGATTTAATGTTAAACGTAAAGGAACATTAAAACCACTACAGCCTGTAATTGGAAAATCAGAGAGCGTTTCCTCTCGCAAATCAGTGAGAGTTGGGAAACTTTGCTTTTTGGCAAAATAAAACCAGCTACAGCCAGTTAAGGCTTGATTCCTAATTTGTCATTTGTCACCTTCGTACAGCTAAACGGTTCATCTTGCTCATTTTTAGTTTGACGAAATGTCTGTAAAGAATTAAGTAGAGCGGATTTGTTTGCAGTCCGAGTATGACCCTCATATAGCCTGAAGAAAACACGTGTGTGTGTGTGTGTGTTTGTGTGTGTGTGTGTGTGTGTGTGTGTGTGTGTGTAAAAGCCTAGAAGCAAGCTAAGGGTGGGCACTAAAAGAAATTTCCAGCGGTCATTTGAAAACACGTCCAGTCTAGACAACGTCGTAAATGCACCGGCACTAAATTGTATTTTTTTTCTCTTAATTGCACCTTCTGCACGGAGGAGTGAGATTCCTTCCGCCGTAAAAAAAATTGTGTGATACCATCCCAGAGACTGAGACAAAATTGCAAACTACCAACGACCAACATTTTCCATTTTAAATAACGTTTTATACAAGAGGCTTATTGAGAGAAGGACATTTTTATTGTCATTATTTTACACAGAAAGCTATTTAATGGTTTTGGTTTTCGGCAGAAAACCATGTGGTCGTGGATTCCACATCACTGAAAGCTGAAAGCCGTGTGTGTATGTGTGTGCGTGTGTGTATGTATGTGTGTGTGTGTGCGCGCGCGCGCGCGCGTGTGTGTGTGTGTGTTCACTTCACCACATGTTCACCACCGAGCATGATCTTTGCTTGAGTAAGGTGATATTATCTTGTTGGGTTTTAGCTATCTATATTGGGTTATTTTTTTCGATTGTTCAGATTTATCGGGAAATACTGCGTATCTGGAGGATGTGCTCAAGGTCCTTGCTATTTCAGAGCGCAAATTGCCTTTGAACTTCCGTGAAGTCAAGGCCAACACCTTTAACCCCGTGCCATAAACCGCCATCTACAAAACCTCTATTGGTGCTGAATGGGCGAAAGACAAAACAAAAGAGCAAAATAGCAAGACGAGCGATAGATGTTGTGTTAATGACGTGTTAATCAAGACTTGTGACAATGAATAAGACAAATTATTGAAATGATGTAAAATACATAGTCCACTTTAGTAGAAACTCATAATACCTACTGATGATCACAAAATTAGCCAGACACCAAAACCAACAGAACCCATTAGCAGCACCTTTAAGACCTTCTTTCCCTTTATATTGCTTGAAATTATATAAAAAGAAAAACATGGCTCTGGGTTCTGGAATAAAGTCCAAAGATATACAAGATTTCTCTCCCAACAAAATCTTATATATGTCTTTTCAATATCAAGAATGTCTTGTCTGGATTTTCAAAAAGTGTTCACTAAATGCTCATGATTCACTAGCTGTAAACCCAGGGGAATATAGCATTTTAAGTGTGTGGAATAGAATTTAAAAGAAATAGGATAAAGTACTTTGTCATGCTTGTTTGATATAGACCTGCTACAAAGTGACCATATTAAGTGGAGAGAAACTTAGTCTTGGATGGAAGCATCTAAATGTATGCTGAAGTGTTGCCATTTGGAGTCTGCCAATGGTGAGACAAAATAAGGGCACCACATTTAAATCAAAAGTTTTTCCAAATCCCAGGGCCTCATGGACCAAATGGTAAGAGCCTGGATTGAAATTCCCACAGAGGCTATGAAATAGCTCATTGCACATCTGGCTAGCATTCATCTGAGGTAGATGGATCATGTATCAACTTTGAATAAAGCCATCATCATGGTACTAAAAGGAGAAGAGGAGTGGATTACAACATGATTGTGTACATGAATTTATTATAATATAATGTCATCATGTCATTTTATTTTTGTAATGACATGTTAGTGATGTCAGGATCACTTAGGTCTTCTGGCATTTTAGATCGCAGTAATAAAGGAATTAAAACAATGTCATAATGGAACAGAAGGGACAGGATAGGAAGTGAAAGGCAACATATGAAAAATGTTTGTGTGTTTTTTAAATGAGTGAATATGGGGGAAAATATTTCAGACGTTTGCATTCACTTGGTCCCCTGCCGAGACACTTTAGCTCTTTCACGACTGTATACTCTTTCTCCAGCATCAGGTTGCCAGGGCTGCTTTTTTTATTCCCACCTCCTACTTTATGCTTCTGCTTATAAAGCAACCATGTCTGGCTAGGGTTGCACCAGCTGTTCTTAAGTTCTTAAGTTAAAATCTAAATTTCACACTTGGTGCTCTGTAACGACTAGTTTGCTTGTTACTAATTGCCTACTAAATCTGTTTGTGCTCTATGTTCTAAAGACAAGACTTATTTTGTAAGCTGTAGACACATTTGTTATGTGTAGCTGTGTGTGGTTGTGTTTAGTTATTTACTCAACAGCAAGGGCAGGTCTAACTTTTTAGACTTGTGATAGCAAGCGAGAGCAAAAGCACACAATGTATAGCACCACCATACATACATGCTTAGAAACATTAGAACCCTGAAAGGCTCTTCTGTTGCCCCATGACAGAATTCTCATACATACTGTGCAGGATTCTACAATTAAGTGTTTTACCATCAGAAAGGGCTTCCCATTTTTGGAACTTAAGAACTCTTAAAGAACCTTTTTTTGCTAAGTTAAATGTTAAATATTGATCAAAATGGCTGCATATCTAAAGCTAGAACTTGTTAATTTTGTAGATTTAGTGTGTATGGCTACAAGAGCCCTCAAGATGTGATTTGAGGCAAAATGTGATTCAAGGGTGATAGCTTGTCACACCCTTTCACACATGGCTTTTAAACATGTGAACAGCAAGTAATGTTACTCACATAGGAGTTTAACATTTTTTGCCCAAAACAGCTGATGTTTGATAAGAGTATAGGCATAAGTTGTTTTTTGTTGGTTCTCAGATCTGGTCTTGGAGTACACCTGTCAAGGCTATTTGTTGTTGGTCTTGCTCTAGCACTCCCAGTGCAACTGTTAATTTTAGCTATAAACAACCGGTTCTCAAGACAGCATGTGTTAGTGAAGGGGAAACTAATAAATATATAAGAAAGGCTTTGGGAACCAATGTGCTAATGTACCATAGCTCAGAATAAACACATTTTGAATTTTGTTATTCTCTGCCTTGCTATTGGTATATAAATAGCTTGGACATAACCGAAATACAGAAGCCATGTGGATAACACCATTATTGGTGCCCGTCAGTGAATTCATCGTTGAAATAGGCTATTTAACTGTTAATCCTGCTAAATATTTACTTTGAGTAAATAGTGGAGACAGGTCGCGCTTTTTGTCCGGAGGGGTTTCGTGCCACTCGAAAGTACTGAGCTCCCGGAAGAGGAGGGGCCATTAAAACATTTCCACGAGTAACAGCTCATTCTTGAGCGCTCCAAAAAGATTAGGCTACTTTCACGATGCCTGCTATACGAGATTTGGCGTGTTGCTGCAATGCTACAGAGGATGTGTTATTGAAGGGGGCGCGCGCGCACAAAGAGGAAAACACTGAGCTTAACTGAACGTCGAGTCGTACCAACAAAATCGAGGAATATCACCAGCTATACCTACATTTATTAATTTTTATTTTAATTACACCGTATTTGTAAGTAAACCTAAAGCTATCCGAGCTCATGTATTTTACTAAGTGTTTTGAACCTGAAATGTCAAAAAAATTTAAGTGGACTGTTGAGCTTGTGTACATTTCTGATTATCGATGTTAAGTAATTTTATCCTCATTATTAGAGCTGAACCACTGACTAAATGCAATTGCTGTCTGTTGTTACTTTAGTCTAAAATGCTTAAGTATGCTATTTGGACACATTTTGGCGAGAAGCGAGAGGAAAAATCCACCACAATGACGTAAACTGGCCCCAAAATGGCGGTTGTTGTGGCAATAATACTCGCTATTTATTAGCGAGATTGCATTGAGTATTAAGCTAAAGCAGCATTAGTGGGCAAAATAGAACTTTCATTGTTTCATGTTATTACTCGACAAGTGAACTATGGTTTGGGATGTAAACTGCACAGTGAGTTATTTCAGTGTTTAGATGTTTGCACTTAATGCAATTTACTGTTTGTTAAAAACATTACACTTAATGAATTAAACTATGATGTGAAAATACCTGGTGTCGCGTTGCATAAAAATACTTGTTTTTCTTTTGGTTCATTTAGATAGTCAGTTGTCAGAGATGTTTGTTATGACTGAAGGGGGACCCTCACCAATGAGCACAAAATGAGTTATAGTCTTTGAAGAATTCACATTCACACACTCACATATTTGTAAAGATATTTAAACAGTAAGCTAGACTGTCCTTTCTTGGAGATAAAAGACACGAGTTTCGACTTTACAATAAATTTCACCCTGTGGGTCATATGATGGAAGAGACTGGGAGTGTTTTTTATTTGTATTTATAAATATGTCAGTGTGTATACATTCAAAGGCAACGTAAAGCAGAATTTAAATGGAGCGAGAAAGTAGATATATTGTGGGCCATAGACTCTATGCATGCATAGTGATGTTAATTTTGATTTAAACCATCATATGAGTGTATACTTTGAGCATTTTTAACGCTCTGCTTTCCTACATGTTGGTATTCGGCGCAAGTAATGCTGCACGTTAGGCCTGTAATAACCTAGATATTCAGAGCATTAGTACTACTTAAACACGGCGTTAAAATGAGTGTCCAATACTGTGTCGAGTGACCAAGACTCGGGTGTAATTTCACCTCCTCAGTAAAATCTGCTGGGTGTGAAGTAGGGGAGCTATTTTAACTGCATGTTCAAACTCAAAATAAACAACACGAGCAACATCACGACCTTCTGTGCCAAGTGTGGAGGAAGGGAAAACAAGGACATAAAGCCATGAAGCCGGAATGACAACAAGGGTCCGTGTTAGTGACCGTCAATGGTCAAAGATCTCTCTCTCTCTCTCTCTCTCTCTCTCTATCTATTTCTCTTTCACTTTTGGTCATACATATCTATAGAGTAGGTTTAAATCTCGTATGTTAGCTTAATTAAAATGGGTATACTCTGACATTTAAACGTCTAATAATCCTGATCCTATTTATCGTTCAATTGCTAATTACAGTGTAATTACAGAAATCAAATAACTATACAAATAATGTACCTGTTGCAGTAACTATGTACTGTATAATGTATTCAATATGATACGTAATATGATTTATGTAATTGAAATCACAACAACAGAGAAATTCTACCAATTCGATTTACACATCATGTCGTTTGTTTAGGATCGATTGTAATTACAGCTCGCAACCACCACGATGGCGCTCTTACTCCGCACAGAAAGCAGAAAACCATTTCCACCTTCAATGCCTTGGCAGGAAATAAGAAATAGACCGATGGACGCCTTTGTGGTCAGTGTGTAGAACCTGATCTACAGCGGGTGATCAGATAAAATGGTTCAAAATAATGTTAAACTGAACACAATTAAGTGAATGAAAGAATCAGGGCAAGAATTTTACTTCGCTGGTGTTATGACTTTCAGGCAACCTCCCACATGTGGGATACCGTGCTGTTGTTTGTTGCTTTTTTTTAGTATTGTTTTATTGTTTAAGTCCACAACAGCCTTCTACCTTACTAGTAGGCCTCTAGCCTGTCGAATATGTAAGCACAAACGAATTTATGACTATTCTTTCGCAGATTTACGTTAATAAAATAAAGAAATATTTTGCCTAGGCCTACATCAACATGCTTTTTAATCTGTATGCATGACCAGTATGTCATTTGTATCATTGCTATACTATTCTGTATATGTGTCTTGTTCTGATTTTTTCTTCGATTTGTTTTTCCATATATATTATATAGGCACTGCGATCTTTTGTTATAAGGCTTAAAATGCAAAGAAACAATAAAGACACGACCATTGTCAGTGTAAATATAGCCACACTGTAAATATATCATAATTAATAAATAAAGTAAAAAAAAAAAAACACGCTTGTCGGTCGTTTTTATTCTACTCTTTAAAACCCTTCAGTGCGTTTCCATGGAAACGGATCATTCCACTATTAAGGTAGGGGTGGCATTTACTGTACTCATTGTGTCTTATGAAAAAGAATCGAAGCTGAGAATTTGATATGTGGAAATCTTTCCTATGAAGACTTTATCTCACGTCCTGTTATCCAAAATATTGAAATATTGAAAAAATACGTAGTCACGGGCGTTAGTTGGGGAACACCTAAACCCACCACGTGTATCTTCCCAAAAAAAAGGACTCTGGGGAGAAAAATAGAGAATGCCACAGCTGCTCAATAAAGTTAGGTTCTATTTTTTTCTATTATCTTTAGTACTTTTAAGGAAATTGTTTATATCCGCGTGAAGATGGTTATATTCTTTATAAAACATGATATATCCGTCCCTGTACTGCAGAAATTTCTACATGTGTGAACATGTGAAGAGGCCTACACCGCGGTCTGAACCTAAGTCACTCTCACATTCAAGGTCAGCTCAAAATCTGCTTCGAATAAATGCTTATACGTCAGTTCAATCAAGTTGAACCGAATTACAGAGACAATTTCTACACCAACTATAAAAATGCTAGGGAATACAATAAATAGATTTCTAATGAGAAAACATACGGCCTAGCTCTAAACCTAACAGCCATTTTAATAGCTATAGCATTTCCTAGAAATATAGGTTTTAATACCTGTTTTGGATTAATGCAAATGGCAATGAGTATAATAATTAGACTGACGTTCAACATATATTAGTAGGCCTATTAGTATTATTAGTATTATTTGATTTGACTTGTTACTAGCATACACGTTGACTGTTAGTTTATTATTCGCTCTTCATAGTAAGGTGCCATACTTTAGGGAAGCTAATAAGCAAAATAACTGCTTTGTGCAAATTTTGAGCTTAAGTGAATCTTTAGACGGCAAAAAGCACGCATTAATACAGCAATATTAGCAATAAATTAAGTGAATTTCTTACTATTTCTTTTTCCCCTTTTTCTTTAATGACAGCGTGCAACCCATCGGATTGTCGTCTGAACGCTTCGACATAAGAGGAATATTTGAGTTAACAATCAATATTACACATAAGCTTTAAAAACGTGACCTAAAATCGTGCAGATTATAAATACTGAATAATTAAGATATTGAACACTTCTTTTCTTTATTTCGAAATGTCCATTCTTTTTCCCGTTACGAATGTAAAACAAAATACTAGAGTTTTCATCCCGCTGTATTACACAAAAAAGCATTAACGAAAAACCACGGAAGATCGTTTCGGACTGTCTGTGTGTAATTGTGTGCATCAGTGTGAATGTGTGTAATAATGTAATTATTTAAATGTGTTTATTATCTCCTCATACCGAAACGCCTCTGAAGTAGATTCTGTCAGAAAGTGTCAGAAAGATGTGTGTCATTCTTCCTCCTGGGGTTCTAATATGAATAGAATAGTCAGAATGTAAACACGACAGCTAGAATAACCCTGGTGTTCCTTGTCCTAATATATCTAAATAAACAAACTTAATATAGCGTATAAGCTTCAAAAGAGTTTAGAGGAAGTAAGCCCTGGTAATTAAGTCATTAAATGATCAAACAAACCAATGCGTCTGGTTGCAGTGTTGTAATCTAATGAAAGGACATTAACCTTGGGCTTCATTATGTACTTTGCATAATATACGTGCTATAGGCTCAATTACAACACAGTCCAAACCTTGAATCGTGCACAGCAAAAATGTGTAGTTAATTATAGCTTAATGTCTTATAAAGCTGTTTATCCGAAGATCGATTACACGTGATTTCTAATCAAGGCAAAAATACTCCCCTAAAAGCCAGCTTCAACCGAAATCCGAAACACTTTGCTTCAAATCCAGAGCCACAAAAATACTTACCGGAAACATAGTGTGTTAGTACAGTTTAAAATTAAACCGTATAATACTGTACTACTATAAGCAATCAGTAACATTTTTTAGTCTTTTAAATATCACCCATATTTTAACGTATAGCACATTTAGTGGATAAAGATCATTGCGTGAGTGTGCTCAGGACTAAAAAATAATTTATGTTGTATTCATATATCTAGCAGTGGTTGCATACTGCAAGAGTAATCCTGGCTTCACTGAGAGAAGAGCGTCGCCATGGGATCAAAAAGAGTATCGCACTTTAAGGATTAGGATCCTGTCTGGACACATGAAGCTGCAAGAAATGACTGCAGACTACCAAAGCACAAAGCTATGCTCAACAGGTTTTCTCACCTAAACATATGCCCTTTGATATAATGTTTTAATATTTTTCACGAATTTGCGCAAATAACTCATGCCATTTGCTCAAATGCATGAAGATAACAACATTTAAAATGGCTCGTCGTTTATTTCCGACACACACATTTACTACACGAAATAATTATTTTCAATAGTGCAGAGCAAGAAATCTGCAGTGTCGTATCCACACAATCGTCATTTAAGTCCAGCTGTAAATCTGCTTTAAATAACGTAAAAGACCTTCTCTGGAGTCTATAGTAGCCTTCACAAAAGAAATGCATGCACTTTTTAATCTTCTGTTTTTAGATTTAGTCCCAGAAAACGCCCAAGACAAAAGGAAGAAAATAGAGAAGGGGGGAGGCTAGCAATGTAAGTGAAGCTATAACGTTGATTTAAATATCAGCCAGGTGACCATAATAAGTCAGACTCATAAAATATCAGTGTCACTGTATTAGATCCGGATCGCCTGAGCTGGCTTTTATGATCTGCAAATTACAATGTGCTGCTGCCGCAGTAAAAAGTGTTTTTAACGTTGAAGAGGAGGATGGGCTTGCTGTGCTCGGCTACAGAGAGGAGCTTCTCCTTTTCACATGCTGTAGGACGAGTCAGGATCTTACTTTGTGATGGCTGGATTTTTAAAAAATACATGCAAGGCAAGGGATGAAAAAAGTCATGCGGTGTATTGGAACGAAGGAACTAGTATAAAATGAACGCAAGGACGCGGGGTAAGGTAAGATCTTGGACAAAGACATTATTCTTTGCTTGGGCTGACACACCGGACTTTATTGCCGTTCATCACTGATAGGCACTTAGTATTGATTATATCGTCTCATTGCTGCGGTTAATCGACGATTTTGACGTCTCCAGTGGCGGGAAAATGAAAACAGGGGCTATTTATTTGCTCCATCAGAGTGCACTGGATGTATCTGCTTGTAGAATGAATAATACTTGGTTCATTGTTTTCTAAATGACAGTGAGGTGTTTTGTGTGTTACTGCTGTCAGTCCTTTAGTGTACAAACAATGCAATTCTATTTCATTTTCACAATCTACTACTACACACCTCCTATTTGAGCATAGCCAGATGTCATGTGACACACAGGCTACTCAGTGACGGTGTTTTAATGTTTTTGCCATTAGACAGAAAGTCAAGCACTGGGTGCATGGTTTAGCTGTGTTTTATGTTGACAGGTCTGTGCTAGCTCTTTGCATAGAGGTGTTTGTACAGTTCAATGAAAATATATAACAAACAACGGAGAACAAATTTTAATAATAATATAAGCACATTTTAATTTGATTTGTTGATAATTTAATAACGTAAATTGAATTAGGTTTTTGCAGCTGAACACTTATTTCAGAGCTTTTTTTGGCTACAGCTTAGCATCCAGAAGACGCTAGCTGTTGGGGCCATGCTGATGTTTTTAGATTGTCATTGTCTGAAAGTCGTTGAATGGAGAGCCCGTTCCTTCCAGCTGATGCGTGGTTTAGGTAGTTTCATGTTGTTGGGATTCAACTTACTGCCTCGGCAACAAGAAACTGCCTTGATTACGTCAGTTCGCCTTCATCAAGGGCGTCCATTTACTTCAAATTACTCTTTGCGCGCGCGCGCTCTCTCTAACTCTCTCTCTCTATAGCTTTCTTCCGGAGATGAACCACCGTCTCGCCTCTGTTATCTACAGAAAACCCCTGCCTGTTGTCTTTGGTTTTATGTGTCAATAAAAGTCTTCAGTGAGTTAAATTGGGGCAGTAAAAAGGGCAAGCTTCATGCCTCAAGGCATACACATCTCGTTAGAGGAATTGATAGGACTTTCCTTTTTTCAGCAATTTTTATTTCTTTAGTATTTGAAGAATTTTTATATTCTTCAAGTCCATACAACAAATCTATGCTCAAAAGAAGAGAAATGCATTAAAGGCTTCATAATGGTTTACTTGTCAGTTTCAATTTACATCTTAATATAAGCTGCTATAATATATATATTTTATGTTTTATTTATTTTATCCCTTTTATTTTGGATAGCAAATGGGCAAATTGTAGGCATTCATGCTTTTTCTACAAATACCTTTTCGTACGATGTCAAAATATGGCGGTTTTAGTACGACGAGATTATACTGTTTGCTGTTCATGAATTTAGATACGAGCAATATATAGCCTAAATAAAGATTTTGCAACGCTTATTTCAAAATCATGGGTATAATTAATGGTTAAAGTACAGGTTGATGTTCAGAAGAGCGGCCATCATTGGTCTAGCATTGATTATCCATATTTAATAACCCGTATACTGTTACTAGATTTAATACATGAACCCCAGTTTACATGTTAAATTATTCAGTCTACGTGAAAGGCCAGTATACTTGCCTTCCTTTTACAAGTCATTTTTAAATATAAGTATAATCATACTGTGTTTTTCTACATGTATTATTCTTCAGCAGCAACCGGCCTAATTTTATTTTCAGTGTCCTCGATATAGTCTCTTTCTTGGTTTTAGCAGGATTAAAGCTTTGCAAAGATTTTAATTCTTGAAACAAATCTTCCCTGATCCCTGAACTCCCAGGACTGGAAGCACGCCTCACATGCAACTCCTGAGTCAAAGTTTTAGTTAAGGTTATAAATATCCACAGGAATAGTTAATGTTATAAAGATCCAAATGATTGCCTTGTTATTTTAATGGTTTTTAATGTAATTCGTGACTTTCTCTCATAAGTTCTTACATTCGTACACTACCATAGTTCGCACTACCATGTGAAGAATCAGCACCGCAGTGGAACTATTTTCACAAAAATATTATTTAATTTAGAACTATTATGTTTAGCCTTTGGAGGGTTTATGGGGCGTTCTATTTCTCTAACCGGAATTAAATCAATTAATAAGCATCGCCAGCAGGCGGACGTCATGAGTCTACAATCTTATAGTTTAGCAATCAAAAGACATACATGTCGAATTAACACACTAAAACACTAAAAACATTTTCTTAAATGTTCATAAACTAAAAATACACAAAGAGACATGTGTAGGTTGCATCTATATTGCGTTGCATTTAAAATAGTCAAGTTCATTTCCTTTGCAGTTATTCAGCTATTCATGCAAGGCCCAAACACCGAAAGAGGGCCTACACAATCAAATTATCTTCGGTGGTACTTGTGTAGTGGTGTTTGTTTCCAGTAGTGAGAGTGAATGCAAACAGAGAATCAATTTTAGTGATTAATAAAACTAGAAATATTTAATATATATACCTTTTGTGGAAAAACAACAAGAAGCATACTGAGAGATGTAGTATAGTTATTATAATCTGGGGATTAAAAACTTTTAAATCAGAATTTAAAATGTCTTAATTTAATCAGGTCAGTTTCTAGATGCAATAAAACATAATAGTTCACATTAACTCACAAACACTGCTTGGAGATTTTATCTCTAAGAAATCCTAAACTTGGGACAAGGGTACACTTGTCTAGTATGCTGCTTATTCAAAAAATAAATGTAGAGGTATTGAAATTGCATCAGTCGTACACACATTGGACTTATTGTAACAAAAAACAACATGAAAATAAATGTCTAAAATAGGATAATTTTCTGATTAAACAAAATTTTAAAAAGCTAACAGTGAATACATACTCTTAAACACACACAGAGAGAGAGAGACTTAAAGTCAGCTTCTATTGTATTAGGCACTAAAAATATTTAACTGAGGCATGAAGGACCCTCGTTTGTGTTTACTTTTCTTCAAAGTAAAAACTCCCCACGTTTTTAATGCTAGTTTCATTATTTCAACTTAGCAGTGTAAGCCTGGCAAGGTAAAGTTAGCTTATCTAGGTAACATAACACATAAAAGATATTTGTATAGGAAACTTGTATATTTATATTGAAAAAAATGAAAAGAACATTAAAATAGCAAAATTACCTCCCTTTCTTTACTTTTTTTTATAACTGAACTCCAGCTAGAGTTTTTGGCAGGTAGTCCTGGAAAAATAGCTTTTGCAATAAAAATAGGGTACAATGTGGCATTACTCTAAACACACATTAAGAGTTACATGTTGTAAATATAAATGACAGTCTTTCCCTAGAACTATCTATATTTCTTTAATACGACTACAAAAGGCTTATGAATACGACATGAAGGGTTTAGCTTGAAACTTGTAGCCATTCTGATTTATTTGAAATAAAATTTCTTTGCAATGTATATTGTTTTAAGTCATTTCCAGCAACTTGCATACGGAGCTGTTCTTAAAAAGTCGCTAAATCTTGAGCTTGAACTAAACGTTATAGCCCCTTTGTTAAAGTTATAAGCTTTAACCCATAGTCTGCCAAATGTCACTGAAATTATAAAATCTGTCACTGAAAACATCTCAAACAATAAGCAAAATAACTTTTTATTTAGATTTTAAGACTTTCAAGGCAACATTAAATTAAATATGATTGTAAATAATTTTTAAGTATGTGACGATTTACGGCTAAATAATAAGCCATAAGATATATAAATATAATAATATAATAAGCTACTATATATAAGCTAAATTGTATATATGTTGCTGATTTGAATAGATGTTACCGAAATGTAGGACGTTTAAATAGTTGAAAATAGTAAATGTCTTTGTAAAATAAAAATACTAAGCAGCACGAACTCTGACTCCGGACTGGTCTCCGATAGTTTTCAGGTTAGTTTAACAGTTTACTGTCCGTGGGTTTTGTTGCTTCAAACGTAAGCGGCGCGTTTGAAGTTCATATTGCGCATTTTATTCATGTTGTGTTTTATTACGAGTCTGCTACATCTTACTGGCCTTACGATGTGTTTAGTTCATGTCTCCGACTACGGATATAGTGCAGTGTTGTAATATAATACTTTGGTTAATATTTTATTTTTTTAAATAATGACCCATGTTACGAGAATTGCACAAAAATAAAAGAGTAAAGCGACAATGCCACGGTGACAGAACCCTAGGGCTTGGGGGAGGGGCGAACAAGTATAGCTCGTTGTTATTAGGACTATGAATATATTTTTTATTATATTAAATAAATCCAATATGATCAAACTGTTTGATTGATGTAACTGAAGCAGATGTCACTAGCGCATATTTGAATGAGGACTAAGAGGCGTACTGTCCAAATATTTCGACAGTGTGGATTTTTCCCACTCACGTGTTTAATGTCAGCCAATGGCCGAGAAGAATACGCGAGGGAAATAATTACCTGTCTGGACTGTATCGCTAAACACGTACAGACATTACACTCCATATTAATCTGAATGCATGTTTAGGAGACTGAGGACGTCGTCATGTCGGCCAACTATTTTGTGGATTCACTGATAAACAATGACCCTCAAGAGGTGCTCAAGGCCAGCGCGCATTTCACAGACATGTGTTCATCGCCATTTTTATCAGCAGACTGTTCACACCTTTCTTCGTGCAGTTTTGCATCCAAAAATGCTGTCTTCGCCTCATCGTGGGATCCTAGATATTCACAAAAATCGGTGTTTTATGCCAAACATGCGGGCATTGGCGCAGACTCGAGGTTTTTACAGCCGTGGATTGAACCTGCAGTGAGCAGTAGAAATTACGAATTGAAAACGGATGACTTCTCAGATATGAGATATAACGAAAATTCTGGTTATTTCTATAAGCCATCGACGCATACAAAGACTGAGCAGATCAACTCTTCTACGGGCAACTTCAGAAAGACTAAAGAAGACAAACCCGGGTTAGATCCCAGTAAGTTTACTTTATTACCGTGACGACTCCGGAAAGTAGCGAAGAGTGGATTTATTTACTGCAAATACAAACACATTTCATGCGTTTTAAGGTTAATTTATCCCATGCACAGTTTAAATGACATTAGTATATTACTTAGATGTTGCAGTGTTGCATGCTGTAATTTAAAATGAGATATTTGCATGATTTGCTTGTGTACAGGGTCATAATCCAGGGTAAGATTCTCAGATTCTCATTCCCTTGTTTGCATTTTTATGGTGCCAATAATCCGTTTTCCGGGCTGAAGGAAGTAGGTAAAACTGAAACACAATCATTTAAAGTAAAAAGATCTATTTATTGTAAAATCTTTGAAAATCTGTGAATCAAAGGATGGAGCGAAATGTCATCTCAGGAGATTTTACACAGAATAAAGTCGAGTTAAGGTGGTGTTAAGGCGGAGTTCAAAGCTATTTAAAATTGAGGCAGAATTTAATCCACTTTCCAGCGTGTTAATATAATCACTATCTAGAAAACTAAATAGTCTAGTTTAGTAAATAATTTTGTAAATAATATCTACTGTACTGACACAAAATGCATAGTCATAATGTAGGCCTATGAGTTTCATTTACGGAATAACGATAAATTAGAAATTAGTTCTGAATTCTCCATTGTTATGGCGATGCTATAGATAGATAGATAGTTAGATAGATAGATAGATAGATAGATAGATAGATAGATAGATAGATATGCATAATATGCGATGATGCATAGAAGCATATTGCATCTTAAAGTGATAAATCAGGATTAAGAGTTGACAGCTATACCCTGTTCCTATTTATTTAATTGGGTGCTTACATTTTCAGTCTACCTATAGTGCAAAATCCACACAGGTTTTAAGGTGATAAATAGACATGAGCCAATATCAGTTTAATCGTCGTATTGTTTTTCATTTGGTGTTTTAATATTGACTTCTTAAACATCTAAAATCTCATCTTACAAATACAAAAAGCCCATCGTAATTGAGTTGTGGGATAGCCTAACAGACTTTAAAAGTCTTTTATGAAGCTGTAAAGCCATGGGGCATCGGTACATTTTTTTATTTTGTAGTCTACTTCCAAGCTACTGCTTAGAAATTATATGAGAATATTGAGAGAAATGTACTCTTTTTTAATTAGCCTAATTGTAGGCTAATGTAGGCTAGTAAAGAAAGAAAGAAATTAGTAACTGATACATTTGTATGCAAAGAATGCACTAACAACAATTAAAATACTAATTACTTACTAGTTACAATCCATAGTCAGAAAGACAAAAAGGCAGAAAGACAACGAATATTAGACCATTTATTTATTTATAATTAATTAATTAATTTATTTTCATTTTATTTCCAGATAATCCCGCGATCAATTGGATAAGTGCAAAGTCAACAAGAAAGAAACGCTGTCCTTACACTAAATACCAAATTTTAGAGCTGGAAAAGGAATTTTTGTTCAACATGTATCTGACACGGGACCGTCGGTACGAAGTGGCACGCGACCTCAATCTTACGGAGCGGCAGGTTAAAATCTGGTTTCAAAATCGACGCATGAAAATGAAGAAAATGAAAACGAACATGACTGAGAAGTTGTGACTGGTGGAAGTAGTGAAGAGTTAACTGAAACTGAAACATGCATTAGTTTCTACATCTGAACGCTTTACTCCCGTCGTTGTTGTTGTTGATGATGATGATGATGAGGAGGATGATGATGATATTGTCTTAGCAGTATTTTTTCTCCTTCTGTTTGCATGTTACCGAAGGAGTGTCTGTGTTGGCTTATAAAGTTTAGTATTTCTTATATCGCTAACAATTTTGTATGAAATAGCATTCTGCTGATGGCAAATGGAGCAAAAGTGTTGGACTGACCGAACCCCTGCAGCCTTTTTTATTAATAACATCTGTGACTTTGGTTTACATCTTTTACTGGCCTTTTTGACTGACTACTCTTTTTCTTCTTCTCAAGCCCTCTTTATAATAAATCTTTTCAATTTACAAAATATATGACGAAGGATTCTTTTACCCTACATCATTACTGTCTATTAAAAAAAATATTTCAGAGTTATTAGACATGTGTGCATTTTTAGTGCCATGCAGAAAAGAGAGCCTCGTTGTCTTATTTTATGTTTACTAACATAAACGCCCAAGGAATTTAGCATGATTGTCTTCCGTTATACGAATATAAAACCATGTTTCGAACCTCGTGAAATGGCGAAATGCTGAAAAAGTTACTGAACGTTATAAGATGGACATTATAACATTTAGAGTCAGGTCACTATTGTACAGTGCGTTGGTGTTATTTCATTCATCCCTTCCGACGACGGGTGTGAGGTGTTTTCTGGCCCAGAAAACAGAAGGAGAAATTTCCTTACTTTTCTCACTGCACCACAAAACTTATGACAGGATGTGAGGAAATTTTAAGGCTCTATCTAGTCAGTCTTCTGTTCGGAGCAATGCAGCTTTATGACCCTGATTCGGAAGCGCTGTTTGTCTCGGGGGTCAAACAAAACAAAACGGAACTGGCTAGACGTCTGGCCTAAATTACTTTATTGTTTTTATTGGCGGCGACGCTGACGCTTGTTACAAAGGGGTTATTACACTTGTTTTTGGTCCACGACAAACGCGTCCACCCTGTTTTCCTTTATCACACTCCTCAGTCAATGGGAGAGGGGGTTGAAATGCCTGAATTTCAGCCTTCGTCAAGGGTAAACGTTTGCTAATATAACACACACACGTTTAACAATGTTTAACGGCTATTCTTTTTTGACGGCAGAATTGCAATTATATAAGTTTGCTGTTTTATAAACGCGTGGTTTGTGTTCAAGCACAAACTTATTAGCAAAAATTACATATACGTAGCCGCTGACAAAGCTTTCAAATTAGCTAAATAATGCGTTAAACATGAGCAGCATCAGCTGAAATCATCAAAGCATCACCAGAAATCAGCGAAACACTTTAATAAACAATTAGAGCAAAATATAGGGGGAGAGCTATTAGAGAATAAAATAAACAAAGATTAAAAGGGCAAAGATTTAGGAATAAATACTGCAACCAAATCCGAAAACATAAACAAGCACGCGTATATTCACCTGAATTTCATTTTACACTTCTTTAAAATGTGTGTATATGGCTTTCACGGGAAAATAAATAACTCTAATAACTAAAGAGAACGTTACTGAGACTGAGGAAGTAAACAAAATGTCCACTAGATGTCGCTAATCATCCATCTTCAGACAATTCGAGCGTCAAAATGGTGGAGTCGCCAGCTGATGGACTCATGTTTTGATGCTATACAAACACACACACTATATAGATAGATAGATATGTGTGTGTGTGTGTGTGTGTGTGTGTGTGTGTGTGTGTGTGTGTGTGTGTGTGAATTCCGTATATCTCTTTTGTATAACCCACAGTGGTGAAGTTTCTGTCTCGATGTTTGTTATTTACACTCCCATCGGCCATCACTAGCCCCGAGCAAGAGAGACATTTCTGAGACTTCAGGATTTTTATTACGGAGATGAGAATACTATACATTAACGGATTTCTAAAATTAGAAAAAGATGTTAAAATAATATCTGTGAAAATATATTTGTCTATAAAAGAAGGTGTGTGTCAAAAAGCGAAGACGGAGTGAACACAACAAAGATTAGGGTTTAAGGATTATTGGGGGGAGTATTTATTTTTGTCAGAAATAAAATGAGAAGCCACGTGAAACCTACACCTTACAAATGCCTTAATGAAACTCGGTGGCTGGAAACAGCACAAAAATACTTAAACACCAAAATAATTTAAAGATCCCGATTTTAATAACACGAGATCACATTTAATCCTTGATTTTTGTTTTTTGAAAATTTACTGTAAATCGATATATTGAATTCTTGTTACACTGCTATTGCTATTACTACTAGAATGTGATTGCTAGCTACCTACCTACCTAATCGATAGATAGATAGATAGATAGATAGATAGATAGATAGATAGATAGATAGATAGATTAAACCATTTAAGTTATTTTTG
>JAOVVG010000001.1:11351258-11374023 GCA_028566375.1 Leptodoras nelsoni
GATAGATAGATAGATAGATAGATAGATAGATAGATAGATAGATAGATAGATAGATTAAACCATTTAAGTTATTTTTGAAAAGTAAAAGCTAGTAAAAAAGATGAATATATTATTAATAATATTTCTTAAGGTGTAGATTTTGTTTAGCAAACGCTGCATTAAAATGAATAAATTCATAAAACTAGCTTTACCAATAAATTACTGTTTTAAATACAAAGCCTTAAGAAGCCAAATCAAGGCTCAAAACAAGGCCTCATAACAATTTTATTCATTTCTCATGTAGCTGGTTTCATTCTGATTTCCACAAACAATATATTTATGAAGAAAAATGTTATTTGGCTTTTGTTTAAGCCAAGAATATTTAATTAAAAAGGATTTATCAACAACATTTCGAAAGTGCATGTGTACCAAGTTTAGATGAATACGAACTTAAATATTGATATCCGTTAAAAAGGGTGAAATAACTACACCTGTTAAAAACACTGCTAATTTCCACCTCGAAAAAGCACCCTTCTCCTACCTGCACAAATGATTTTTACTTCATTAATGAACTTCAGAAAGAATTTCTTCCACGCCTTAGTGGCATTTCTCTAAGAGTTTTGTCCATTCTTCAGATCTTTGAACTTTTATACCGCCAGTAAATGAAAAGTCCTGAAAGGCCGTAAAAGCCCGTAAACTTTATTGGTGGACCATAAACTAATTAAGTTTAAAAAGAGGAAACACTAAAAAATACCCGATATGTTTGTCAGCTCCAGTCAGAGTACTTACATTTAAAATTAAAATGTTATGAGCGTTGAGATCATCATTAGATTTCAGTGACAACGGGAATATTTCTCAAGGCGTGTGAAGTACAATATGTATATATGTATTTATATATGTATTTATAGGTTTACAGGTTAATGAGGGAATTACGATTTCAGGAATATCACAGATAAAATAGAGAGTTTATATATATAAAATGAATCTAATTCCCATTCCCATTCGCCTCTCCGGTCTCCCATTGGTCATTTTTTATTTTATTTTTATTTTCATATATTATTAAAGCCTGACTTTGACTAGCAGAACTGAGAGCATGAGAGTGTATTCTGTCTATGAATATAGTGTGGTACAGTGCAAGTTTAAGATTAGAATAAATCACAGAAACAAGCGTGAAAAAGCTCATCGTCATTTTGGGGGAAATAATTAGCTTTATAATATGCTATATAAAAATGATTCACACAGATTGCCTAGTTAGTATCTTTTGTGGATAAAGGATAAATGTAAATCTGGTGGAGGAAAGTGGTTAAAATAAATTCAACATAAGAAAATAAAAATACATAGTACAATTTTTGCAAGTATAAATCATGTGACTATATAAAAGGGAAAGAAAGGTTAAAGACATACAGACGATTACATTCAGAAATAATGTTGTAGTGATTTAAATAATTAAAGAAAAGTATTAAAATAGAAATAAAGTAAAATAAAACATTTAGAGCGCTTTATTGTTATTGTAGTCTAGGCCTGGAAGTGTATAGTGGAACTAAATGGCGTTCTCGAAGGCTCTGGTGCAGCGTTACAGAGAGTAACTGTGAACTAATCGGCTATTTAAAAATATAATAAAACAGATGGTTCAGACTGTTTTGGCGATGTGCTGCCATGGAGAGACTGTTCAGCCCATCTGTTTTTGAAGGGGGGTATTCCAATATTTCCTCTTTTATTTTCTGTATAGATTTCCTCTACAAGCATCTTCCATGTAAAAAGCTGGACGTGGAGTGTGTGTAGAGAGCTCAGTATATAGTGAGTTTAGAGACCTTCGTGAACAGCTCACGACTGGAAGGGGGGAAACACATTCCTCGATGTTTGGTGGTAAATTTACAGCTAAAGTAATAAAAACTTTACGACTGAACTGAGATGGGGATTGGGTAGCGCTTGTCACGTGACTTGCTCTCCGTGAACATGAACTTTATGCTGTTGGCGTTTGGTTTGGTGACTCAGATTCACTCTCAATCTCTAAAAGAGGAGCATGCAGTTCTTATTGTAGCTTGATATTAAATAGTAAAAGAAAAGAAAAGAAAATGGGCTGTTTTTGGTTTTCCAACCTTTTCGTCAGCTTCATCGCATCGTTAACCAGAACAGATAGATACATTTACTGATCAGGTTTGTAGTATACAAATCTTTCAGCACCGACTCTTAGTAAAACAGGTTTTACAAAATACGGAATATCTGAATTAAATGATTTCATGCGGTGCCTTGATGAGCCTGTGAGTACTGGTAAGTCACCTTTCTGTTCTTCTTACTGGTACACTGCATGAAACACTTTACGATACAGACTCATATAAGGTGTTATATGTATTTGTTTATGGTCATCTAACGTATGTACATATTTTTGTAACTTGTAACACTGAAAAATATAAAGTATAATCTTTTAAAAAAGCAATGTTTATTTTATGGCTTTTCGGCGAATAAATGTCAGATATTCAAAGGAGTGCTATATTCAAAAGTCCCATGTTTGTGTTCAGGTCACAACTCGTATTCATTGATTTTGGGATGCAGATTTGTATTTAATAATGCTAAGTCAGTTTTCAACAAACGAAATGAAAACATGTATTAGTTTACAGTAAAGTGAAGCATGACCGACGCCAGCATGAAATATTAATGTGTATAAGAATAATGGTGAAATGCACGACACTCGTAACTGTACTTCCTTAATTACCTGTACCAACAATAATGAATATGAAACATTTAAAATGGTGAATTTCCGTTAAACTGTAAGTGTATTATATATATTATATACTTATATATTATATTATATACACACATTATACACACACATATATTATATACACACATTATACACACACACATATATATATTATATACACACATTATACACACACACACACACACACACACACACATATATATATATATTACACTTTTACACTTACAGCTTAAATGCATTTTGAGGTCATCGGTTATCAGTGTGTTTTGTCAACAGAGCCAGACACTGGAAGTAGAGAAGTCGATGCTGCCATCTAGTGTTCAGTTATATATCGTTGCTTTTGACAACAGACCTCAATACAGTTTCTTTTTTTTAATCGATTATAACGTGTGTGTGTGTGAGAGAGAGAGAGAGAGTTGTTCCATTATTCCAATATATATATATATATATATATACACACACACAACAAACATCCTCATAAATTATACAGAGATAAATAAATTGTATGTAAATAAAAAAAAAAGTATTGCATGCATTATGCGAGTATAGTGTGGATTAAATAAGTGAATACGTAAACAACAGCAATATTGAAGATGAAATGGCTAAATATATTACAGTGATTATATAAGTATTTTTTTTATAAACAGAAGGATGATGTTCTGTAATGGGATCTTCAGTAAGTAGGCACTTTATTTTAAAACGGATGTCGAACACAGACTTCCGGCTATTCTTATACTGTAGAGGTTTTTTTCTTGGACGATGACTAGCCAGTAAAAAATAAAAAAAACAAAGTAATAATTGTCCGGATGTGTGGTCAGCAGTGTGCTTTCTCTGCGAGTAGGCGGGCTGTGTGTTTCTGTCGCAGACATTTCAGTTTACGGCCCCAAAAGGTCGGAAGTCTCCTCTGTTTTTTCTTTCCAACATCAGCGACACTTCATAATGGCGTTCAGGCTAAATGTGAAGCAGACAGAGAGAGAGAGAGGGGGGGGGGCTTGTTTATGAATATATGAAGAGTTTATTGGCTTTAATGACTAACGCAGTGTAAATAGTCTTAAAATAAAATAGCTAATCAAAATAGCTCCTAAACATTTGTTTCCCATATCAGAAACTATCCGTTGGTTATTATATTATAGGCCGCATCTATTCAAAAGTCATTTCCTGATTATTTATTGCATTCCATTTTAGAATTATTTTATTATTCTGCAGCAGCATTTCCGCTGCAGCTACATGATATTAAAACGTGAGGTCGAAATGCTGTTATTTATACAGTTGCATGTTATTTGCGTTATTTCTCAGCTCTTCTGTTGCGATCCATGTTTATGACCTCATTTGCCAAAAGAAGCTAAAACCAGAAACCAGTTGGTCCCAGTGCAGGATGTCATAAAACACTTTAGTAACCGCTGCAAACAGAACGCCAGGCTGCTTTCTGTGTTTCTACTTTATATTCACTTTAGATATTCAGCAGCCGTGTGTGCACTGTTTAGCGGCATTATTACGGTCATCTTTATTAACATGTATTCTTAGTGCTTTACTACTTTTCCGTTCAAATGCCCAGACAGCAATATCAACAATTTGATAGTTCACTAATAATAACAACAACAATAATAATATTAATAACAACAAAAATAATAGAAACAATAATAATTATAATAATAATCATTTTTAAATATGTGTTTCAGAGCCAGGCAGCTTTGTTAAGACAAAAATCATTTGTGCCGTAAATTCCGGGTCTGAACAAAAGGTGAAGCAGTAAAACACTTTAGTGAGCAGCGACGGTGCAGGAGCAGTCATCTCTCTCTCTCTCTCTCTCTCTTTCTCTCTCTCTCTCACGACTATACACTTTTTGGGTTTTTTTTTGTTATATAATATATATATATACTATGTTTTAGTTGTATAATCTTAGAATTCTTACTTTAAAGCAACAATTAAAACGCTAATAATGAGCATTTTGCTCATTATTAAGTATTTAAAAAGAAACTCTGTTGATATTCATTTAAGAGACATTTAGCATTTGCTTATCTTCCCGAATTTGCACGGCGACCTGTTCAGTTTGTATTTAGTGAATTTAAATGTATTTAGTGAATATAGTCTGATTTTAGTCTTTCTGTGTTTTTTTAAATGTCTTTGTTAGTCTTGTGAATGAAATATAAAAATCCTGTATGGTTTTACAGTTTCCTTATTTTTACTTTCTTATAGCACATTACTTAAGACAGGTTTGTGTTTTATGTATGATAGTTTATGACTAAGTACTATTTATCAATTTATAAATCTAATATCTAATACATTCATACAGGAGCTGGTATGTAGATCCAATAAAAGGTATTTAGGCTTTTCAGACTAGTCGCATTTGCGCTCATATGGATTCAATTATAGAAATGGTCCTCTAAAAGTGCCCGAAGCTACAGATCAGAGAAACATTTCACATCTGTAGAAGACAAAGTGGAGTGTTTGTTACGTAAATTACATACAGCAATTCAACAGTATGATTCTGCACCACTTTAGCAATTATATTTATATTCATATTTTGGCAGTTTACTATACAATTAGACATGCAATCAAACATTTCCCCGCAGAAGAAAAAAAAACAAATTAACCTTGCATTGCATTCAGGTCCACGCCTGTATAGCTGTTTAGTGCTGATCTGGTGGAGGTTTAGCATGATCACGCTGCTTGATAAGCAACACTTTGCTGGTTAAGATGTTCTTGCTGGTTGTTTTGCAGTCAGTGTGCTTTGTCCTGTTCTTGCTCTTGATCAGATGTGCTCGTCTAGGTTAGCGTATCCCCCTAGCGAGACTATCTGACGTCCCTTTTCTATCTGTCTTTATTTCCCAAAATGTCGTTTTACTTTGAAATGAATATCTTTCAAGACTCTAATAAGAAAAGAAATATATTGATTTCTGAAGCAAGTATAGCGTAAGTCACTAATTTCTGGCATACAATGCTCAAAATAAATCAATTTCTGCAAGGCGCATTGACCGCAGTACATGAAAGGGATTTATTAGAATGTCTTTGGGCAAACTTTGCTGAATTAAGATCATTTTTCACTTCTCAAGATTGACTAAAAATAAATCGCATTGCCGTCCCGCATTGCCTTTAGCGCCTTTATATAAGTGAATTTAATTATTATCTTTTTCTATGAACACGACTAAGTCTTTGCGCTGCGTGTAAAGACGCTTTTGTTGGAAGTTGACATTTGTCTGGTTTTATGACTTTCAGCTCAGGCGTTAAGCAGTAAAACTGCCATAAACCTCCTCCTGCCTCCCTATAAATTTCCCTTCTGCACAAAAGGAGTCAACACACTATAGACACAACACACCCAAATATGTTTGGTAGTTCTACCAAATATACAGTAGAAGAAATGTACTCTCTAAAGTATTTTTGTGGAAGTGATCACTCGATCGCCATGCGGCTTTGTCCACAATGATAGCAACCTCAATTATTTTTGTTTAGCAGCATAAGTTGATTAAATGGCACTACAGAGATGCGGAATCAATAAAGCTTAAAGGCATAATATGAATATATTACATGCATAGATAGATAGATAGATAGATAGATAGATAGATAGATAGATAGATAGATAATATCGTCATATTAAATCAAGTTTAATTTCTCATTTTTAATTGGAATGAATTAGCATATATATATATACAAATTATATGATTATATTATCATTATTGTTGTTATTAATATTAATAACAATAATAATTATAGTATATGTCTTTGCATATAAAGTATTTCAACCTTTGTCTGCAGATAAATAAAATTACTAGACTAGTAATAAAACTAGAATTATATTTTTAAAACGTAATATTTAAAGATCACATTTCATTTGATTTAACTAATAAAAAATCTAATTCAGTATTTTTTCCGTTACATTTATCGCTCTCGTATCCATCTTCACCTCTTATTATGCACTGTTCATCTGTTCCTCATACGTTACATAATTTTTAACTTTATTGAAGGTTGTCCGCCTTTTCTTGTTTCTACAGTAACAGATGAGGCTCAACAGTTGTGTACATGAATACTGGTCTACATTATTACATGATGCTATCAGCGTGATAAATGAAAGCTGAACATGAAAGTTAGTCAAAATGATAACGCTACATAAAAGAGAATCGACATTTTATTGAGAACTGAAAGAGTTTTTTATGTCAGGAAGAAATTAAGAAATATCATGGAAACATGTAAGATCAGACCAAGGGGGGAAAGGCATGTTGTGTGTGTGTTGTGTGGGTGGGTGTGTGGGGAGAGAGAGAGAGAGAGAGAGAGAGAGAGAGAGAGAGAGAGAGAGAGGGAGTAATATGTCACCTTCCAAAAACTGTATAATCTGATGTTATGGGAGAGAAGGTCGAAAAATTTGACTTCATTTTTTTCTCTCTCTCTCTCCATAATCAAGTCTTTCATTGGATAAAGTGTGGTCAGCTGACCCAGTCGTCTCTGTCCATCTTAGAAAGGATGCTTTGAAAACACGTTGAGCTGCGCGTGTGAAGTCTTTCACTGGTGTCCCGAAATAAATTGGACATCTTACAGCAGTGGCATTAAAGAGAGGGGCGAAAAAGAAACAAAAGAAAGACTGCGAAAAAGAAGGAAAGAAAGTAAGCGTGAGTGAGGGAGGGAAAGAAGGAGGGAGGGAGTAAAATAGAGAAAGAGAGAGAGATCATAGAAAGTAGGAGAGGGAGGGAAAGAGAAGAAGAGAGGTTTGGAGTGAGTGAGTGAGAGAGAGAGTGAGTGAGAGTGGACGGTATGAATTCCTATTTCACCAACTCGTCCCTCTCGTGCCACTTAACCGGAGCTCACGAGGTTTTGCCCAACGTGGCCCTGTCCAACTCGAGCACCTACGACCCCGTGGTCCGCCATTTCCCGTCGTCCTATGGCGCCGCTAACCGGATGTACCGCGCGCCCTTCTACCCGCCGCAGGAAGACATGATGTTCGGCACGAGCCGCACACCGTACGACTACGGATCCAACGCGTTTTACTCGGACAAAGATGCGATTTCCGGTTGCAGACAAAGCTTTGCGCAGGACTTCACAACTTCACCATCTTTAGAGCAATGCAGAAGCGCGTGCCAGGATCCGAAAAGCAGTAGCATTCAGATTTATCCCTGGATGCAAAGAATGAACTCGCACAGTGGTGAGTTTACATGATGCATTTATTCATGTATTTTTAAAGAGACACAGTTTGAGTTGCATGGATTATAAAACCTAATACAACTACAAATTAGCATTTTTATTGTTTTATTACCCCATAAAGCATTGGACAGAGCTCCTCTTTCGCTCAGGTAGTAAATGTCTCACTCAGGAAATAAATCCACTTTGGTCAAAAATAGCCAACAAAACATTCAAAACAAAACCTTAAAATAGGGAAGTTTTATGGTGCTGTTTGTAGACAAGCGAGCTAATCAGGGAAATTATATTGGTTATGCTCAAACCAAAGAGTGAAATGCCTGAATGACGATCTCGTCATTTCCAATTTTAGCAGAACTGACGTAAAATTAAGCGTTAGTTTAATATTCGCACTACGTAGAAAATAAGTTCCGCGTTGCTACGTCATTTCAGACGTTTCGTGGCAGAAGCTAGCACGTGTGTAAATTCACTGTAAAATCATAGTGTTGAAAGAGAACAGTAGAGAATTGTCCATAGCCTTAAGGCATTATTTTTTCCCATGACGTTAATCAACGTATCTTTTCTTTTCCTCAGGTGTTGGTTATGGCACTGACAGGCGCAGGGGTCGTCAGATTTATTCTCGATACCAAACCTTGGAGCTGGAGAAAGAGTTTCACTACAACCGATATTTAACACGGAGAAGAAGAATCGAGATCGCCAACACGCTGTGTCTAACCGAGCGACAGATTAAAATCTGGTTTCAGAACCGCAGGATGAAATGGAAAAAAGAGAACAATTTGACCTCCACTCTAAACGAACAGGAAACACGAAAGGAGGATACAGAACGACCCACTGATGACACTAAGGAGTAGATTTTTATTTTTTGCACCAGGCACGTTGTATATACATGAAACTACCTAAAACATGTGCCATAATTATGTCATATTTCATACATATAAGTATGTTGGAAAATATGGTTAAAAACTACCTATTCAACTACCTGTTGAATTTTGCCTCATAAACTGTTATGCGCTAGAATTGTGGCTTTTCCACGTATATCTATACTCCACGTATTCATTATGTAGAAAAAGTACAGTTATATAAAACTACCTGTTGACATTACCTACCGAATTTTGTTACGGAGTAAAATCTGAGAGAAAACTGGCAAATTGTTATAATAATTATATATACATATGCATATATAGAAAGTATGTTTATATGAAATGATCTTGCCTTAGTTGTTTACCGCCATGAGACAGAAATTGGTGGTTTATAATTTTGTGCCTCCTCCATGCATACAAGGAAATGTTTGGTTACATAAAACTACCTACTGAACTGGCATCATTTTTTAATAAACATCAACATGTATCCTCAACGAGTCGAAATTGTCTCACTTATATGTTATTTGAGATTTTGCTGGCAACATCAGTTTACATTCGGCATCAGATTCAGGAAATCAAGAAAAAAACCATAAACACATTGCGTACTTAAGTTCCTGTAAAGATTCTCAACCATTATAGACCGTGTGTTGTACATTTCCTAAATTTAATGGTAAAGTATTAAAACTTTAACATAAATATGTTTATATGAAACCATGTCAGCCAACAGAAAGTCTTTTAATAAGTTTAAAAAAAAAAGCAATATTTCAAATGAACAGACAAATGTAACATAGCACTCACGAGTTTCAATGTTTTTAAATGTTGGTGTTCCAGTATGTTTAAAAAATTGGGGTAACAATATTTGAACTAACATTATTTCTACAAATAGGATTTAAACAAGTACTGTGCGAGTTATTCGGGCTTTACACTGTAATAAAAGAAGTGAAAATATTCTAGATTACAAGATCAAAAGAGAAACCAAGTCAGAAATATTGCAGTGGAGTGCAACAGAAGTGTATAAACTATAAAGTGCATTTAAAAACTAAAGCACGCAACATGAAATGTACAAACAAATGTCATTCACTCCAAGAAGCACCAAATCGGACAAATGTGCAGGTTTAAAGGCACTGTACTTCTGGATTTTGGCTTTATTTGTGAAAGTGAAATTCCAAGATTTGGATCATCAACGAGAGGTCAGGTTACAGAGGTTTTCAATGCAAAACAAAAAAATTAAATACAAATTAAAAAACGTATAGAAAGTATAGAACATTATATTAAAAACCACCTTAAAAGTCCATGAAAATACTTCAAAAACATAAATAAATGAACAAGTGTCCAAGTATACTTATAGCTGTCGGTGCCCTTCACTGATAGCGCAGAAAATATTCAGTGAGCGAGTTATAAACTAGTGTTTTATTAGAATCATTTGAAAACCTTTCTTTACCCCTTAAACCCATAGGAATGGTTTGTATTAAAATGTACTGAAAGAAGTAAAAAAAATGATTTAATGCATATAAAACTATTGTGTAATGATTTAATACCACAACGTAAGGTAGAGAGTTAAATTCTTAACGAAATCCGCTGGACAGCAAAAAATAGACAGGAAACAAAAGTACCTGGCAGATTTGAAGGTTATAGATTTATAATTCCGCCAGAACATCTCGTGTTACGCCACACTGTCTTCATATTTTCTATTATATTTAGATCGGGTGCATTTTTAGTAAAATTGTAACTAAAACTTGAAAATGTAAAGGTAGGTTAGTTGGTCAGGGTCTAATTTCCCAAACGCATCGTAAAGTTAAGTTCTTAACAGGTTCAGAGGGTAAACTGCGATGCACCCGCTACTGTTCAACGACCATATTTTATGCTTTTCTGAAAAACTCGATTCAGTTTAGCATTTCGTATTTCAGTAACATTAAAATTCTCGGTTCATTAAATTACATGCATCACAGTATCACACATTAGCTTGTTTGCGAACAGTCCAGACAGCTGTAAGTCTAAAGTTTCACGAAAGCTCTCTTTGGTCTTGATCTAAGAGACAGGAAGAACAATACGATAAGTCTGTGTAATAACTACAATTGATAGCAACGGGATGCCCAACCTGTGCGGCGAATTAATCAAAGAACTTAAGAAATGAAAAAGTATCCTGATAATTAAAACAACCTCCTGTGTTCTAATTAATCAGCTTTAAATTCAACAAACATTATTATTATTAGTAGTAGTAGGAGGAGGAGGAGGAGTAGTAGTAGTAGTAGGAGTAGTAGTAGTAGTGGTAGTCGTGTTTTGCTGTCTAAGACAGTGGACTAATGGTCTTAATTTGATGGGAAATTGGGTGTTTTTAATATAACTAGTTTAAAGCGTCTGATTACCTTACACAAAGTCACTTGTACTTGAAGACAGCAAAGCTTTTTCATGGGTAACTCTCACTTATAAAAGTCCTCGTGACTCACTATGACGTCTACCTGATTTCTATATTTTTACTGGAAAAGATTCTGCATTAACTAGGCATTACATTTCGACGCATTAAATCCCCTGTCCTGTACAGTCTTAATCACCAGGTGACGCTATTGGTCCTTCTTTCGAGTGTCACTGTTGCGCAACTTATGTTTTTACATCTCCATTAATAAACCCCTGACAACATCTAACTAAAAGTATGACTGGAGGAAACGGGCACGTGATCCACTTGAAGCGATCTATATTTGGCCAATAGCAAATGAAGCAGGAAAAAAAACTTTCACCTATAAATTCTGGATTAATCATATACAGTTCAAGCAAGACACAAATCACAGGCATTTGCAGCAAGAAATGTAAAAATAAAATAAATGTAAAAAAACTTCCCAAAAGTTTCTTAAAGCTTTTCGAGATGACATCTTACGTTTCCGACTGAAGAAATCAAGTCACGAGGCGTCCGCCTTCGCAAAAACCAACAACCGCGCCCACGAAGTCCACGCGATCGCGCGCCCTGCCCCCGTGACAGCCACCGCCGCCGTTGCAGCGTGCGGGAGATGAGCTCTGGTCCACCTGCTGACCACCACCACCACCACGACTATGAACGCGCCCCGGAACCGTCTTACGTCGAGCAAAGCGGAGACGCGGACAGCGGGAGACACGACGAGGCGTTCGAGGTCGAAAAGAAATCAAAAAGCGGCGCGGAGAAGAAAGTGAAAGCTGCGCAGCTCGCGCACACTCGACCGCAAATCTACCCGTGGATGACAAAACTGCACGGTAAAAGTTTTCTCCTGTCCTCACTTTCGCTCCTTCATGTGTTTTCCTCTCTGTTTCCTCCCCCTCGTTCATTCATTGTTATTTTTTCCTCGAGTTTTATAGACCTCATTCGGAAATAATAAAACCGACGGTCGTAAATTTTTATGACAAAAGGCTTCAATTGCTCGTAAAACTGTCCGCTCGCGACCAAGAGACCATCCGCGACCAAATTTATGGTGGCCTAATTGGATAAGGGAAACAACAAACCACCAAACCAAGCTAAGATTCTGGATTAGTTAAATTAATAGAACAAATAAATAAAACGAGATTCCCAATGTACTATAAACCGTTATAAATTGAATTATAAAACTCTATATTTGAGTTAGAACATGATGATTAATAAAATGCATAGTGTGAGGTATACAAGGATTTTCTAAGGTGAATAAACATTAAAGATCACATGGTGTTGTTAAAGTTAGCTGTTATTTTCAGAAACAGTGACTAAAACGGAGTCAGTGTTCATGTCAGCGTCCTTGTTCCAGTGATTCAAAACATTACTTTTTTATTACTACTGATAATAAACTGATGTTTGCCATTATCCACTAAATTACCAGAGTTTAATGCGCTAATTAAGGTGAATTAGGTTTGTATGTTCATTTAACTGTCTATTACCTATATTTTATTTAATTCAACGCTTTGCTTATAAAAGCAGAACCAAGACAACAGTACATGCAGCACCCTCCTAATGCTGCATTTGGCCTGTTTATTTCCGCAGTTTTATAAGTAGACTTTTGTCTGTTTATTCTGTTTTTTGTTTTCTTTCTGGGTGAAACTTCAGAATCGGATGGGAAACGAGCGAGGACGAGTTACACCCGCTACCAAACACTGGAGCTGGAGAAAGAGTTTCACTACAACCGATATTTATCCAGACGAAGAAGAATCGAGATCGCGAACACGCTGTGTCTGAATGAGAGGCAGATCAAAATCTGGTTCCAGAACCGCAGAATGAAATGGAAGAAAGACACAAACACACAAAATTAAACATTACTACATACATAATACATTTTAAAAAGTTATAGAACTTGCAATGTCTTTTTATTAATAGGTCTGTGGCAAGATTATTTCTCATCATGATAATCTCATGGCCTATCATGATATTGTGCACTCAGGAAAAAATAGAGTACTCAACTGTATAATTCTTTGTTGCTGAGGTGGAACCCTGGACGGTACAGATGCTGTACCTTTAATAACATGTATATATTCAACCTGGAAATGTGGATATAATGTACACTATACTTTAAAATCTAATTCGGGCCCAATTATACACCTTAAACCAAATTTAAATGCACATTATCCACTATTTCCAGGTGAAAGACACCAATAAAGTACAAAGGATAAAAGGTACCACTGCAGAGACAAGGAAATGTACCATTTAGTACTATTTAATACTTTTTCTGAGTATGTCCATACCAGGCCATACATACCAGGCCTTATGTCACTGTAGACATGGCTGCCTTTTTTGTTTTTTTGGGACACTGCCCAAAATTGCCAGAAATCTTCCTCCAAATTAATAAATAAAGCTCAGGATGGTCATGAGAGCATGATGATATCCACAGTATATCAACTAGCAAATGATCAGCACTAGCCTACTACTGATATTAAACCACGGTTGTCATTTTACAGTCTATCAGCTTTGAATGCAAGAATGCGTCAATGATGCTGGAGTTAGAGCACTTAAATATAGGCCTATGATACATTTATATTAATATAAACGTGAAAAAAATATTATTGTCTAATTTATAAGATTATAACGCCATGAGTCATTATGACTACCCCGAGGTCAGTGTCCATTTAAGTTTTGTTTAGTCCTTAATCTTTGTTAATGTTTTATCTGCTTTACAACCTTGGAAAAGAGAACCCTCCTCCATTTTTAAAGAAGTGTTATTGTAAGTCACTAACAAAGCAGATGCTGTATAACAGAAAGATTACACACAGGCTAAATTTTCGTCATAGCTGTGCAAAGATCAGATTCGATGCAATAAATCCCAATCATGTACTGAATAAAGTATCTTAAAGTGCCGCTTGTTTGAGTCGGTGTGTGTGAGTTGTGTGTTAATTTGATGCTCAGCTGCTAAAGAGACACTGAGTAATTTCCGCTCATGTCACTTGTCCAAATAACAACATCCGCATAGTGTCAGGTTTATTTCCAGGATGTCAGCTGAAGGAATTTCAACTATGTGCTTCATTACGTTTCACAAACCAATTCATAAAAAATGTATATATTTTTTGTTCAGGATAGAAGTTCACACGATTCCATTAAAAGGTCTTGGGAGAAAAGGGTATTGGAATAAATCTCAAAATAAGCTTACAAATATTGTAGAGGTTTGAAAGACTAATCTAACCCTTCCTCGCGCTGTCCTTTAGTTCCTCTGTAATTATTTACAGTACAGACAGATGCCTGTAAACGTTTTATGGCCCTGACACCTAATAAAACTTTATGGCTCTAAAACGACGACAGTTGTATCCTGTCTATTGAAACAGATGGGAAATGAGAACAGGTTGACTGGTTGCTGTCCTGCCTTTGATCCTTTGATGTCCATTCCTGACTTACGTGACGTTTTAGTTCTTTATTAATAAGATTACAAATAATTTATATAGAAATGAGGAATTGTAAGCTACAACAAAGTCTGAGCTGACGTAAACATCACAAATAAAATGGGTAATTAAACCTTAATATGCAAAAGTACATTCAATTTAAGATATGAATAGTTAATAGATCAACCTTAAATACAGACGTTTATTATTTTTCAGTTTGTGAAAATAGCAATTATTTGAAACTTTACATTTCAGTCAAAACATATTAAATGTAATAAACAAATAAATAAATAAAAAGATAGATAAATAAATATATAGATAGATGATATATAACATACATATATAAATGCACTGCACACGAACACGTCGATTTGAAGTAATGACCTATAAATTATGCAGTTTACTCACCACTGCAGCGTTGCTTAAAGCCCACAATAACAAAAAGCAAATACACTTACTAATAAAAAATAAATATTTAGTACTAGCCCCAGCTAGAACCCGTGCGGAAGCGTGTTTTTATCCACTTTTTTAAACTTTTGCAGCCTGAATGAGGCCTATGGGGAGTGTGTGTGAGTGGCCCGCGTGCAGCACGTGACGCCATTACAATAAGTTTTATGGTTTACAAGCAGAAGTGACAAAAAAACCCTCAAGTAAAGCCCATGCGAGTGGACAGAAGACCACAGAGCGTCCCCTGGATGATTTTTTGACTGCAAAATGGTGCTGTAAGTTAATAACCTAACTCGTAATGAAATAGTCACGTGCTCCTCCACCACCCTGGGGGGATTAATTAATGCTCTAATTCAATGTTTTCTTCGGAAAGTGTTCATTTAATGTTTCCTGAGCAAATGCTCGTGGTGTTCCCCGAGCTAATGTGTTTCAATTAGGCTTTTTAAATGCTCTGGTTAATCTTATTAAGCTTCGACTTTCCTTGGTTTCGTTTTCTGATGTTATTTTACAGCTTTAGGGGCCTCAAATCCACTTTGCCGACCATGAATTCAGTGCAAATGGACAAGACGTTTAACTTTTGGTTAATTTATGTTCATCTAAAAAAAGAGAGATTATATTCTGTCTTATTAAGCTTGGCTAACAAGCTTCTCTCTCTGTGCGCGTGTGTCTCTCTCAATCTGACAGGAAATCCCACTTATTAACTAAAGTGGATTTGCACTTAAGTCTTTTGTTTGAAAAGTCATTATTATATCAGCAGAAAACGTTTGTTTCTTTATAATGTGTGTATATGTATATTTGTATGTATATGTAATGTATATTATGATTTTCGTGATTAGACAATTAGTCCATAAAATTGGTAATAATTGGTAAATAAAATATTTATATCTCTTTAAAAGCCGTCATCTCTGAGTGTAGGTTTATTTGCTACTTCAATGGATTTGTAATGCATTTACTGTATTTCAGTGTATTGTTAACGTAGCTATGCCTTGCACCTTCACTTCGCAGTCACCTACTTTCTGTGTTAATAGAAAAATATACTCTTGTAGTTAAAAGGTGAAACTCTCAACAGTGATGGTGCATCTTTTTTAATCATTCTGCACTGCATAATCATTATGATGGAGTTAATTTCCAAATGGCAATTAGCAAGGAGGGCATCGAGCGGAAATAGAAAGTAAAGTTGGCCCGCAGACACGAGGCCTTAATCCTGAAAAAATTTATTAACTCTCTCTCTCTCTCTCTTACGCACAATAATAATAATAATAATAAATAATCATTGTAAAACATCACGGTTACCCATTGGAATATTTTTTATGTCATTGCCCTTTTTTAAATTATATTTCGGTTCAAGCAGCTAGTCGCTCTGGGTATCCACAGCCCCATGAGAAACTGATATAGTATTTATTTATTGACTCCTGGGGATTGGAGATTAGCATTACTACAACTTAGCGAGCACGACATTTATAATACTTATAATTTAGTTCAACTCTTAAATGTTACCTGCGAGTTATTACTGACAGAATACACTCTTTAAAATGTAGTTTAAAACAAAACCCAGACAAACATCTTTCAGAAAGCATCAGGGTCTTGACGCATATTAAGTCTACATTCAGTCGTGTGGATGAAGGGAGGACAAATGGCGTTTTGTATCGGGACAAATTTCATTGACGGTGTCTCATCAATAACTCCTTGGCAGTGAACTATTGAAACAGGTCTGATGGCGGGGTGAAACGTCGGTCACCCTGTCTAATATTAAAATATGTCCTCAGCAAGCGAGAGGGAGAGGAGAAAGGGGGTGAGGGGGTAAAATGGGGGATGGGGTTGGCATTGAAGATTTATGGAAACATATATGAAAAAGCAGCTGGATCTGGTCTGAGATTTTTTCGCCATAACGAGCAATTTCGGTGATTTGATCTTTGTTATTTTCTGAACTGGACGTTGGTCATGTACAGGGATAAAACTATAATATAGGTGAAAAATGTATACATTATTATTAAGCTTATCTTTCTTTCTTTTTCTAATTATGTTCATATTTGTGGGCGTGTTTATACATTTTGGTGAGGACCAAAATATCTGGTGGGGGGTATTTGGCTGGTCCCCACAAGGTAATAATTTAAGGAAATGCAGCTTTCATTAAAAAAAAAAGTCTTATATGGCTTCCCTTTGGTTACTGGGGTCAGGGTTAGTGTAGTGTGGTGTTCGTGTATATGTAGCATAGCAGGAACAGCTAATTATGTCAATGAGAGGTCCTTACGAGGATAGTAAAGTAGCCGAGTCTTTTGCGCTCCCTTTTGTTGCTATTTGTTTGTAAGTCGTCTATATGCACCCTGTAGAACCGAATTTGTGTGACATTCGGACAACCTCAAATTCGCATCTACGGGACTACATGGGCGATTTCTAACCCCTGATCCTATATTTAAACTTCATAAATCATACAGTGTGCATGTTTGTGTTAAGACAGGGATGCGAGACTGACAAAAGACACCTACACATGTATAGAAGTGTGTAAATTATAATAATCCCATTTTCCCAATGATTGCAGAATGGGGTTGGGGGAGGAGCAGAGAGGGATTGCTGTTTCGGTAACTTTCCTGATTCCTGTGAAAGTTAACACTGATGACAGAGCATCGTGTTAACTGATCTCACATATTTTTTAAAAAGAAAAACACTTTGCATAACAATAATAATAATTATTATTATTATTGTTGTTAGTTTACGAGTTAAAGACTGGCAACACTCTGGTAATGTAGATGAGTCTACAGATTTATGTATTTTCTAAACAGAATAGTCAATAATGCAACTTTTCCCAGGATGGTTGGAAACCTACACTTTTGCAGATATTTATTTGTTCATTGTGGTGCGACGATCCATACAAGAATAAACAGGATACGATAGAGGCTAATAATGAAATTGTGATAGTGAATTATTTGCCAGATTTTAAATCATTCCTAAATGTGCGCTTTACAATGTGCAGTAAAATTGACACAAGCAGCACAAAAACGTTTCCTCGGTTTTAATTCTTGCTGAACAGATTCGAGAAGGTTCTTTTAAAATACAACCAGATATATTTAAAACAGATTTCCTGCCATCAGTACAGAAATACTTATACAAACAAACCAGATTTTTTTCCCCTCATAATATTTGAGTGAATTTGGATGTTGTCAAGAAATCCTTGGCTTCCTCATCCGGGTACTTTGACCCCAGTGCCTGCTATTGGCCTGAGCCGAGTCTCGTGATCAAAGAAACTTTGCAGGCTCCGCTTCTGTGCTGGGAGGGGTGGGCTTTTATAGAGCAGTAAAACGACACAAAGAAGGAAAATTTATTTCTTCCCCCTCCCTAAATTAATGATCATGAGCTCGTATTTGATGAACTCGAACTACATCGATCCTAAATTTCCTCCGTGCGAAGAATATTCGCAAAATGACTACATCAGTGCTGAATGTTACAGACGCGCCCGGGACGCCGACTACCAGCAGGAGTTATTATATCCTCAAAGTGTCACCTACCAGGAGGGCAAATATGAATGTGAAAGCATTCCCGAGAACGGGGGCCATTTACATGGGGCAAAAACATACACACCTCCGACTGCTGCCCCTGCCACCCAGACAACTGCCCCTGAACTGCCCTCCGACAGCAAAGAGCCCGTGGTGTATCCTTGGATGAGGAAAATCCACTCCGGTGCAGGTAGGCAAACGCGTAAAGCCAGAACCATCTATAGCTGATTTTTACAATTTATTATTATTTTTATTATTTGCACTGTTTGAATTGGTCATTGATTAAGAAACATCCGTGTTTCCCAGTCCCGCTCCATTTTACTGCACATGTTAGTGTTTTCCTGCCCTAACATCCGTCCATTTTATCATCAAGTTGTTAATGAGCTGAAGTCAGATCAGGAAAATGCTAAAATGTCCAGTACGGGGGGGAAATAAAGGAGCACATAAGCAACAACTCTCTTTCTTACAGCTCTCTCTCTCTCTCTTTCTGTTTATGTTCCCTTCCCTGTTTTACTTTCCCTTTATGTTTGCCATTAAAGCCCACCAGTCACGCCGGCTATGTGATGTTTGACGGTATTAAGAGAGAAGTCCTTTGATGCGACACACACACCAGGCGGATTTACTACCGAGCGTCGGCTATTACACCCGCCATAAATTTTACAGCAGGGCCAATAGACCGGACAGCTTTTTTAGTTGTGTGTGTGTGTAGCTATGTACGTGTGTGTGTGTGTGTGTGTCAGAGGAGGAGGGAAAGTATTTTAAGAGATCCTCAAAAAAATCCCAGTGATTAATATTTCAGATCATTCATTATTTGTATAGCTTAAATAGACAAAGACCAGAGTTCATCTTATGCTAATTCAAATTAAAGCGATTCAGAATGAATAAGCATGATCAAAGATATGAATGTGGAGGTTATAAAAATTCTGGTGTACTAAACGAGGTTTCTGCTTTACAGTATTAATCATTCGATTGTTATTCAGTGCACTGCAATGAGTTGGACTCGGATGGAATGAAATTCTATCCTGCTAAACGAAAAAAGAAAGTCGTTTAGATTAAATTAGCCGTTTTTCGTGGTAGGTCTATAGCGTGTGTATTACACTGTGGCTCCTAAATTGTAGAAAATGTCAGTTTTAGTGTTCTTATATTGAAAGAGGCAGGTCAATAAAACGAGGTCAGTGTGAAGTGAGGTCGCAGGCTCATCTAATGCGAATGAAGTACACTTTATTTGTAGGAAGATTACAGAAGTAGCTACACTGCACTTACTTTCTGCATTCTTCTAGAAATGTTTCAGGTTGAAGGCAAAATGCTCAAGAGTTAAATTAACTCAAATTAATTCAAAATAATCAAATAAACATCCCGTTTATTTTTTTAAAACCCCAGTTTTTCGTAACACGAAACTTTAGGCATATGTTTTTGCCTCATTTTTCTTCACTAAGCATGAAAAGGGGAGAGATTTACACTTTTGTGAATCTGCTATACACCGCTCAGTTCTCTGGTAATTCTGACCAGCAATAGTATTAATAACAGCTTTTTACAAAAAATAATACAAAGTGAATTCACTGAATTGAGTCATATCATGAGTCATAGCCCCGTGTCTTATATGCACTCACACCTGCTGGTAGGATGATCTCCAAGTATGAGACGTGCTTTTGTTTATCTACTGTGTCTCCCAAAATCATGGATTTATTCATGGTCAGTTGTTTTCAGATATGTTTCGTCTCAGCTGACCAAAGTGAACCGTGAGCAGTATCCATTACAAACATAGCACAAGGATCAAACATAATACGTATCATGGACATTATTTAACTTATAAATAACCAATCTGGCCTGTTAAAAATATTTTTTCTTTTTTCCAGCAAACTCGTATGGTACCGAGCCCAAGCGTTCCCGCACCGCTTACACCCGCCAGCAGATCCTGGAGCTGGAGAAAGAATTTCACTACAGCAGATATTTAACCAGGAGGAGAAGAATCGAGATCGCCAACACGCTGTGTCTGAATGAGAGGCAGATCAAAATCTGGTTTCAGAACCGCAGAATGAAATGGAAGAAAGATCACAGGTTACCCAACACCAAGGTCCGACCTTCACCCTCTACTTCTTCCTCATCTTCCTCAAACAGTGCAGCGCGAGACCAGGACATCACAAAAATTTAGACTAGAGAGACATTTCATGGACACTTAATACGCAACAAAACAGCATTTCAGCATATTCTTTATATATAGTTAAATGTTAATTTATTTGAGCGTATTTATTTTATTTAAATTAAAATTCGTTAAATACAGCTGATTCGTAAGTATTTATTTCGTGTTTTCTTTATATTAATACTTGAACAGGACACATTCCGTCCGCCATCCATTTGCCAACTTGCACATTATTACGTATTTATACAATTAATTCATGTTATTTGTGTTTGTTTCCTTAAATGTAATGAAGCTAAAGATTTTATGTTGCTATAATATGAGGTACTTATAGAAAAAAGAATGTAGGCCTTTTTGTTTGCTTGTTTTTGTGGTGCGCTGTGTATATTAGATGGTGGTTTTTAAAAATGTAGAAAGTAATTTAAAACGGACTTGCTGTTATTTTGTGCTGTATGTGATTGTGGTCAATAAAGTTGTCAATGCGTCAAATGTGACCGAAACGCATTTCATAAGTCATGTTTCTTCCCCCCAAAAAATTTATGAAAATGTAAGCAGTTCTGAGTATCAACTTATCAAGTATTGAGACTTAATTGTAGCATTAGTAGTGCAGTGCGTGTGTGTTTGTAAAGCTGTATAACAAACTGCATTGCATTAGAGCTTAAAAGAAAACGAGCAGATGTTTCTGGTCGCTTTTCACTTCATGTAAACTCACACACGGAATTCTTCAGGCAGATGATGAGCAGCTCGTGAGTTCAACTGGAGGCCAAGTGTCTTTAGCTAATGGGTGATGACCTTCTCAGAGGCGTTCCCTACCACACAGGCTTTAGTGTTTGTGTGTGTGTGTGTGTTTCGAATGTGAACATATTAATGCACTACTTTACTGAGACCAAATGAACATCTTGTATCAGTTTGGGTCACGGCACATTTTCAAACAGGACCAACTTTTAACCTGTTTGTGAATATTCCATATTTCTGAATAGCCTCAGAAATCAAACTGTACTTTTTACTGTTGCTGTCGCAATACCTTTAGTACATAGCTATGAAATTCGCTTGTGGTCCAATCATGTACTTAAAACATTCAATTATTACGTTCCATGTAAAACTTTTATACTTAAAGATAAACAATGCATCTTTAACACGGCCCCACCACAGCGACAATGAAACCTCCAGTTGAGTGTCTTTATTTCTGTAAAAAGATTCAGTAGTTTTATTTTATTAACGCCTGGCGCGATTTTGTTATAGATGTGTAACCCGTGGATTTTATTAAGGTACTTATTAAGGTACTTAATAAAATCGTCAAACCCATGTGGATACTCGATTTAAATTCTTTTGTAACAAAATAGAAAAAAATAAATATGTAGTGTGTTCTGAAAGAAAGTAAGGCTTCAGAGGTAAGCAAGTTTCCTAATAACGTTTATGGAAATATACAGGCACAGATGGTATTTTACAGAGGGGGTTCTGCTGTACTGCAAGTCATATTTCATCTAATTTTCTGTTCCAAATTTAGAGTGCATGTTAGCGGATTAGATGTTAGACACTTTAAATAAGGACTAGACCCGGACCTTAAAAAAAGAATGGAGAAAAGTATAATTAGCTGTATTTGGGCGTCAGGTAATAACTTGTGTGCGTAGCCTACATAAGCATAGCCTACTGCACATTGCAGGTCCTTCTGCCCCTTTCTCCAGATTGTGTGTGTGTGTCGGCTCGTTTTCTTAAAGGCTCTAACTTCAGCCCTAAGGTGAACCAGAGGTCATGTGGCTATTGAAGAAGAAAAGAAGGGAAGCGTTGGGCTGCTTATTCTGTCTCGCGTGTGCGCAGGCGCAAATGATCTATTTTTAAAAGAAACGTAGAATGCTTTAGTAAGTAATATTTTCATGCTGTATTGTTTTGTCCCTTGTAGATCTATGAGAAGAGAGTTACGAAAGCTATCAGAAGCGATGAGTTTTGATTCGGAGTTATGATGAGGATAAGAATCTTAATCCGAGTTAAGATTTTGGATCGTAGTTTAATTATCCAGCAAAAAACTGAAAAAAGTGAAAAATCTGTGGCGCTGGATGATATTCAAAAAATTCAAAATCAACAGAAAATTCTAATGAATATTTAACGTTTTTATTTACTACATCATGGTTTATACTTGTAAACAATGTGGAATAAATTTAGAGAAATTTTGTCTAAGTATAATAATAATAACAATAATAATAATAATAAT
>JAOVVG010000001.1:12389497-12403674 GCA_028566375.1 Leptodoras nelsoni
TAAATGTAAATGTGCAATGACAATTGTCGTTACAGATACCCATAGAATACTATACGCACGCAAAACATTGATTTTATAGCTTGTTTATAACTTCTGTTAAAAGGTTTTTCACGCCTCGCAGCGACTGGTCTTGGTCGCTCAGTTAAAAGATGTCTAAATCGTATAGTTGCTGTCGATTCGTTTATTAACTCATAAATGTCTTTTCGCTTGCCAAAGTAGTCTGACGTGGCTTGGCATGGGTAAACGTTTCACCTGCGTAAGCAGTTTTGATCCCAGAGGGCTACATGTGTTTATGTTAATAAGGTCCTGTTGGTGATGACGATAATGGATTATAACTGGAGGCTTCTCTGTTTGTTTGACGCTCATTATGTTGACCAGCAGTCCAAGGAGCTCAGTGCAGATCTGAGAAAGTCAGGAATGTCTCTTTTGAACCATTTCATGATCAAGATTCCAAGATCATCCCAAATCCTGACCTCAACCCTGTCGAAAAAACAAGGACTGAGCTGAAAAGCCAGATCCGTGCCAGGAAGCTGACAAGTTTAACCGAACTCTACCAGTTCTGCCAAGAACAGCGGTCAAGCATCCAACCAGAATTCTGACAGGAGCTTGTTGATGGAAACCAAAAGCAAGGTTTCAAGGTTCTAACGGACATTTAACCAAAGATTGTGTGTGTGTATATATATATATATATATATATATATATATAATGTGTGTGTGTGTGTGTACGTATACTTTTGACCCTGTGTTGGTTTAAGAACAGGGCTCTTTGCTGTTCCAGATATCCTACAGCTACTGCAAGCTTGTTCATTAGATTCAGCAGGGGTGTAGCGTGGCGCATCTCAAGCGCTATCATCACCCTACATCATCACTCCATCACCCTGACTTCCTGTTTCAAAAGGAAATACATCACCATGCAGAATGGAAACACAGTTTGCATTTTGGGAAACTCTTAACCTAGCCCATGTCGGATTTCCAACTCCGTGTCCGGAGATCCTCAATAACGCCAACTTCCAAATCCAAGATGGCTGCTCTGTGTATCAACAGTAGTTAAAGCTGTAGTACTGTTTATTATATTAAGGATATTCCTACTTGTACTGGAATCCTTTCAGCTCAGGTGTGATGTCTCGATTCTGATTGGTCTGAAGCTGCAAATCACAAGATTATATTAATGCTCTTGTTATAATATGTTATTGTTTCTATAGTAACAGGGAGACACGTTCTTACAGATAGATTTTTCTGTAAGGAAACGTTTATTTAAGATAGGAGGAGTCAGTTTTTTCCAACATCTTCAGGACAGAGGAGTTTACACTTTTTGTGGTTTATCTATAACATAACAAGCTGCGTTTTTTTTGTCTTAATAAAATCCAGACAGAGAGAGAGAGAGAGAGAGAGAGACTGTTAGCAGAACGGCTGTTTATAGCTGCTATAACATAAGTGATAACAGGAACAATTGATTTTCCGTTTGTTCCACAGCTTTACACATAACTGTGACGTTCAAAAGTATGTGATGTTCTATAATGTAAAAAAAAAAAAACCCTAATTATTGGCTCATTGCCAAAACAGTATCTCCACATTATTGATTATTGATTATTTTCCTATAACAGCATTCATTACATAACAAGCTTCATTTAATGTTCATATCAAACCTCAGAGTGAAGAGGAAGTCTGATCCCTGTGAGGTTAACCGGGGCTTGGATTGGAGGTTGAGTCCAGATGGTTTGAGTATTTCAGAAACTGCTGATCTTTGGGGAATTTCATACACAACAGACTCGAGTGTTTACACAGAGCAGTGTGAAAAGGAAAAGCAGTGAGTGAGGGACAGCTGTGTGTCCCTCTGGAAACACCTTGTTGATAAATAGAGCTCAGACGAAGAAGAGATTTTTACATTCTTCTTCTGATTACTTACACTAGAGAAGAAGTGCTTAACATCAGGCGGTCGACTCCAGATGGTATTTCAGCATTATTCTCAAACCCAGAATGTTTTTGGAGATGTTCGTTGTGGTAACTGCGGTTCTCTGTGGGACACGGAGGAGATGTGAAGCTTGTGAAGCTTAGAGAGCGAGGATTCCAGTCTGTGCTCCTGTCGATCCACCTGGCGAGTCTTTGCTCCCGGACAGTGAAACGGACGAGCTGCTTCTCCGAACAAACAACGACTTGCATTTTCTGCTGTCTTTTGTTTTATTGTCCTTTGGGGCTTTAACAGAGCTAATTATACCACAGAGTACCAAAATATAGCCAGCACAAAGTTTTTGTCCACTTAAGCTTTATGAAGAGGATCTGAGCTGGATGTGAGCCGGCTCTTCCATACCCACGAAAGCACCAGGTCCAGATGTTGTCTCCGCCTCCTGACTTAAAGCCCGCGCTGACCAACTGGCTCCAATCTTTAAGCAGATCTTCAACAGACCCCTGGAGCTGTGTGACGCTCCTTCCTGCTTTAAACGTTCCACCGTCATCATAGTCCCCAAGAAACCCTCCATTACATCACTGGGCTAAATGACTACAGGCCTGTCGCTCTGACGTCTGTGTGCATAAACTCTTTTGAACGGCTGGTGTTGGACCACCTAAAGAACGTCACAGGACACCTGCTGGACCCCCTGCAGTTAGCCTACCAGGCAAACAGGTCAGTGCATGACGCAGTTAATACGGGTCTGCATTACATCATGTAAAACCATGCCTGCTCATGGGCATATACAAGGACCTGTTTATGGACAGAGTTAATATTATCAATCTAAAAATCCTGTCATCCAAACTCTCCCTGCCTTCTGTCAGTGGATCACCAGCTTCCTGTCAGCAGGTGAGGCTGAAGGAACTCACTTCTGCTATACAGACAGTCAGCACTGCTGCTTCCAAAGGTGTGTCCTCTCACCGCTGATCTTCTCCTTCTTTACCAACCACTGTACCTCCAAAGACCCAGCTGTTAAACTCTGCTGTATCCAGATGAGACTGTGTTCATGAGCGACGAGGTTGGATGTCTGGTGCAGTTACAACACCTTGGATTTCCCAAGACCTGAAGTTCGACTCCAAGGATCAACTCCATCCTCATCCTGCTTTCCAAGGAAGCATGGTCTGCCACATGACTACACTGCAGTCATCAAGTCTGCCCTATCACAGCAGAAGACCATCTCAGGTTCCACTCCTGTCACCCAGGAACAGGAATCTGAGGCTCTCATGGGCACAGGCTCTTCCAACTGGGACAGCTGAAGATCAGGAAACAGTCACCTGCTCATTACAGCCTCGTGTGTTGTTCATTCTGAGATGCTTTTCTGCTCACCACGATTGTAAAGAGTGTTAATGTGAGTTAATTTAGACTTCCTGTCAGCTTAGACCCATCTCTTCGTTGTCCTCTGATCTGTTTCTCTGCTCTGATGGGTTTTTTCCCCCACACCACTCTGTGTAAACCCTAAAGACTGTTTGTGGGAACTTCCCAGGAGATCAGCAGTTTCTCAAAATGCTCAAACCAGCACCAACAGCCACGTCACTTTTAAAGTCACAGGAGCTGTATCTGTGTTATTTTAATGGTCTTGTGCTGCTACCTCATGATTGGCTGATTGAGCAGGAGTGTATATTATATAAGCATGAGATATCCTGTTACTGTACTCACACATACACACACACACACACACATATACACAGCTGTATTATTCCTAGAAGGTAAAATAACTTATCTTTCCATCAGCAAACTGGTTTCTCTTCTCTTTTATCCTATATAAGGTTAATATGAGGGAAAAACACTTCTTAATTAAGCCGTATCACACTGGAGGTCGTGCTGTTACACTGAAGATACTCTCAGCCCTGATGATATTCACTAGAACGGCACGACCCCGAGTGTGATGTTGCTTTCACAAAGCAGTTCTACAAGCACCTTTTATTTATATTTCAGAACGACGGAAGGATTCAGAAGCTGCTTTGTGGTAAACACACGTACTCCTGAGATTACGTGTAGAGAGTAAGTGGACGTTGTGTCGAGGCGTCGCTTCTCGTGGTTGTTGTGCATACGGAAGCTGAGAGAACTCCGCATGCGAGCGTGCTACATCACCGAGCCTGTCTTCAGTTAAGACAAACAGGGCGTGTCCGAGCCGGGTCGTTCCATTCAAGTTTAAACTCACCGCTTATATAATAGTGTCATGTGACACGTGTGTGCATCTACTATTCGTCTCATTCCTCGTCTCATTTTCTCTCTGTAAATAAGTAGCTCTTCACATTCTTGGTTTTTGTTGGACCTAAAACGGTAGTTTATGGCTGAGTTCTGATTACACACACACACACACACACAAACACATTCGCACACTCACACACACACATATTCGCACACTCACACACACATTCACTCACAGACTCACTCACTTTTTCTTGCACTCACCCAGTCACACATTGATTCACTTACTCACTCACTCATTCGCGCGCACACACACACACACACACACACTCCCTCCCTCTCTCTCTCTCTCTCTCTCTCATTCACACACACTTACACACACACACACTCACACTCTCTCTCTCTCTCACTCATTCTCGCACTCAGTCATACATTGATTCACTCACTCATTCACACACACTCTCACACACACACATATTCACTCACTCACACACACACACACTCACTCACACACACACACTCACTCACACTCCCTCTCTCTCTCACTCACACACGTACTCATTTGCACACATACTCACACACTCACTCATACACACACTCACTCACCCTCCCTCCCTCTCACAGTCTCACAGTCATACATTCATACACTCACACACACTCACTCACACACTCACCCTCCCTCCCTCTCACAGTCTCACAGTCATACATTCATACACTCACTCACACACTCACACTCCCTCTCTCTCTCACTCACACGCACTCATTCTCGCACTCACACAGTCATACATTCATACACACACTTTCACTCATTCACTTGCACACTCATTCACTCATTTACTCATTTACACACTCACTCATTGACACGTGCTCACACTTACTCACACTCATTCCCCGGCACATTCACGTACACACTCACACCCTCAGTCATTCACGTGGTAGTGTTTACTACACTCACTACGGGATAAGGGCAGACGGCTGTTGATACATTTCGGACACAATTTGTAAATTCGCTGTTGCATAACAAATGCCAGAACATCTGCACCACATGTGTGAGGCCAGGGACTCCAAAATTTACACAATGTCTCATTCACTATCTGGCTGCACATTACTCTCCTAACAGCGTCATCTTTGGTAATGGAGCTTTGGTACGTGACCCCCAACGAGATCCTGAGCTTCTGAGCCAACAAAAAGTGGTTTTGGTTTTTGTCTATGTGCAGCTCTGACAGACACGGTACACACTGACGTTGGGAGTTTAAATCATGCGATGTAGAGCTGCACCCCTGAGCAGAGCCTTTGGCTTTATTTCTACCTCAGATGCCACTTTGGGTTAATGCAGTAAATCACTAAAACCCTGAACTGATGAACTGGTTATGGCATGTGTTTTCCATAGGCTAAACATTATTTATGGATGCTTTAGTTTCCTAGTAACTGCTCAGTCCCTCAGCGACGAACCTTGAGGTGCTCATTAGGGAACATAATTAAACCTGGACCTCACTGGCTTGACAACCGCACTCAGGGATCTTGTTTTTCTCTGCCTGTATGAGAGGCCCTGAATGAAAATTGCCATAACAGTGATGTGTAATCCCAGATCCCAGAGCTATGGTTTCTGTGTGTTTTTTTAAATCAAATTAGACACTGAGGTTTTTTTTTTTTTTAATCCTTTCCAATGAAGAAGAGGTCTGTGCCATGTCGAACCCTCAGCGCACACACAGCATGGAGCGGTTTGCCATTTGAGACGACGATCTTCAGGCACGCACGAGTGTGAGGCGTAAATTTGCAGCTGCCACATGCATAACTCTTATAAACTCTTCACAGTGGATCCCATATCAGAGGTGTATTTATACTTCGCTTGCAGCGTAGCAACCCCGCCGTCCTCCGAGCCTCCACGCCGGTTATGTAACTCCACACTAATGACTCAGATAAGGCTCTCGGCTCACAGCGGATCCTTGTGAAACCCATACAGATGTGATACGCAGACTCATATCTCGACTGTGGTATTAATTAGAGCTGAGTAAGCTGCTGGGGATGTTGTGTCTTTTTTTTTTTTTTTTTTCTTTCATTTTCACTCAGCAATTTTTCAACCTCCATCAACATGGTTTCATGTGATAAACTCCCTGAGGTTATTAAAGATCCATCAGTTGCTAAGCATTTACCAAGGCAACAGGGCATATTTACCCTGAGATTTGTCTTTTGCAGCATGACATTCGATTTGAAGCGAGTCGAATCACTTGTCTCGGCTCATTAATAGGAGTCGACTCTTTCTGGTTTGTTCTAAACTGGGCCTTCAGAATCTTCAAAAAGGTTCACATTGACACATTTTTGATTATATTAAACCACAAGATTAGGGATATTATCTACAAAAAAAGTAAAAAAAAAAAATTCCTTTAGTTAATCGAGTTCAGCTAAAAGAGCCGACTCCTTAAAGAGCTGACTCCTTAAAGAGCCGACTCTTTAAAAATTCGACTCTTTAAAGATTCGACTTCTTAAAGATTCAACAAAGATTCAACTCCTTAATGATTCGACTCCTTAACGAATCGACTCCTTAAAGATTCGACTCCTTAGCGAACTACTCCCAATTAAAATACAAAGGATAGTTTCTTCTTTATTTCTGTTAAAAATCGATGTAAAAATGCCCATAGTGACCACACAACCTTGTAGATTCATAAATGTGTATGTAAAAAAAGAAAAAGAAGCTACAAATGCTCCCAAGCTGTTTGTTCTGAGGGGGAGAAAAAAATCTCTTCAGTGTCCGGCTGAGGTAAACCGTTAGCATGTTGCTAATTCTGTTTTGTAAAGTGGATTTACCAGAGGAAAAAAGAATGTAATTTATAAATGAGATCTTTAAATTAGATTTTTTTTACAAAAAGCTACATTTAATAGTAACCTAATAATATTGAATTGTTGTTTCAGTGTCTTATTTTCCTCACTGAAAACTAATTATTTAAAAATATTTAAAAGCGCTGTAATTTATCCTAAGAGGTAATAAAGAAAAAAACAGTCACTCGTTGCTAATTTAAGCATCATAGTAGGTGTTTTAATGCATAAAAACAAATCTTAATATATTTTTTATAATTTTTTACAATTTACCAGAAATGCATTTTGGCATTAGGTGATATTTTGCTCTTCTGGATAATAAAATAAAATCTGATTATACTTATATTGGCAGAACAGAGTCGGATCTTAAGATACACGTCATCTTCTGACTGAACTTAGATACTAAATTCACTATTTTGTCTTCTTCCAGACACCCCAGTATATTTACTCACACTAAAGACTAAGCGAGGGTCCAGTCCTTGGGGCGTTCAGATGGATTTCTCCATAGAATAACGGCGTCGACGTGTCCAGCGACAAGAACAAACCCGAAAAAACCACCAAGTGACCGTTTGTTCTCGTGACCAACCAGAGCATGCTGAGTGGAGACTGCTACCAGGATGGAGAAGAGAACGGTTGTCCTGAGCCGAGCTGCACCGAGCAACAAGGCGTTCCGGTGGAGCAGGTTATCAGACAGGCAGAACCGTTAGGCAGGGGCTCCGGATCGGAAGAGGACGAGGAAGTGGATAAGAAGCGGCGAGACGGACAGCGCCGAAAACCTTCCGGTGGAGAGCAAGGTCCGGAGGATGTGGAGATGAACAGCGGGCATGATAGCAGCAGGGAAACACGACGGCGGTCGTCTGTGCCCGACAGGAGACCTGTGAGCACCACGGGTTCAGGCAGCACCAAGAGGTAACTATAAAATGCAGAACGTATTAATCATCAGCAGCACGTCATCATTACTGCTTATGCACACGGTTTCTTTTTTGTCTCCGTAAAGCTCGAACTCTGTCACCGACTCGTCGTCCTGCAGCCTCCGCATCACGGCCCACGGTCAGAGCAGACACCGCGCAGACTGCAGGTAAATTCTACACACAATTCTATTTGTGAGGTCTTCATGATTACAGGCACAAGTCTATACTTTACATCACATCCACACACACTAATAGTGCTGTGTTATAGGATCATAAGTAATAGTGTTAGACGTGTCTTAAAATATATTAAAACAAGCTGAACCCTTGGGATGCTTTACACTTAAACAGCAGCTTGTTCCATAAATAAGATTTTTTTTAATGATTGAAAAGGAAGATTATGTCAGAATTATGAAACGTGGAAGGTTTCATGTCTTTGTTGAGATGTGTATTTTAGTATTGTGATTGGTGAACATGTCTGTGTGTGTGTGTGTGTGTGTCAGTGAGCAAGCGGAACAGGGCCGAGACCACGCCCACCGGGAGATGGTGCAGACGGTGCAGGAGATGAAGAAGAGGCTGCCGTCAGAGAAGAGGAGCCACAGCAAACCCAGAACTGTGGAAGCTCTGAACTACGCCCTTAACTGTGTCAAACAGGTCCAAGGTAAACATGCGCGCACTTACACACACATACACTCACACTCACACAAACAGGTCTCTCTGCATTGTAATTGCTTAATAATGAGAACTCAAGCCTAACCCTTTTCTTAGAAAAGAATTTTAATAGGTTAAGTGCATGAGCCAATCAAAATCCAGATGATTTTAACCTAACCCTTTTCCTAGAACTGATCTGAAACTAGTTCACTGACCTGACTGTTGCTGTTGATTTGTCATTCGTTTAACTGTATATTAATAAATTGATGTTAAACCTGGTGTATAAGCATCGAGCAGGGTGACAGGGTTACAACATACACATTTACCCCACATAATTATTTTGCCTAACCATTAAAAAATGACAGTATACAGACATTCCCACGCTTTTCCTGTAGTCCGGAAAGCTGGAAACCCTCCCAGCTCAGGAGTTATTAAGGTTTTTACTCTGTCTCTGGTTAGTTTATAGGCGAATTCAGGTTTAATCCTGTTCCGGGTTAGCGACTGTACAGTGACCGTGGAAGAGTGCTGAATACAAGGCAAAGATTAAGCAGCATCATGTCCGCCACCTTCAGGATGGAGTCAGGGATCTGATTCGTGACTCTTTTATAGAGAACAGACTTTGATTATGTAACAGTGCGAGCGCTGGACTGTGAGACAAAAGAGGCGTCTGCCTTGACAAACAGCCAAAGTAAACGTCGGTCTGGAGAATCTGTACAGAGTCTCGTGAATGAGATATAATGTATGTGATCATCAAAGTCAGGTTTATGAGCAGGTATCGAACTCCACGGGGTAAAATATGACTCCTACTCATCAACTATACGCTCCAAAATCCCTCTGTGTTTGTTACACGGTTGTGTCTCCTGTTCTAACATCTGTTTTTCACTCCAACCATATGCTCATTAACCCACAGTCTGACTCACACACTGACACGTTGCTGCTATGTCACCGTTCATGCCAGTTCTTTTCTTTCTGTTACCCCCCACCATGACTCTGGCGCCCCCTGTAGCAAACAGCGAGTACTACAATTTACTGATGTGCAACGGGCTGGAGGAGAGAAAAGACGCTACAGTGTGCAGCCTGGAGCAGCTGGAGAGCATCACGTCCGAACACACGCTCAAAAATACAGTAAGGCCGCCTCGTGATGACGCAGCCAGTGTACACGGTGACAAAGTCGCCCTACATCCTGTCTTCTTTCATGTTGTTCTAGACATAAGAACATTCCTACAGAGATGAAAAAAAGCCTCATCTTATTTTATTTTGAATGTAAAATGATTATTTTCCCACAGCCAGGAAAATAAGAGGAAAAAAAAGGTTTTTCTTAATGAATCTTTGACCAAATTAATAATAGCTGCAAAGTTTGGCAGTACAGCTCACGATATTGACTCAAGCTATTAAACCGTATTTAAAATCACAATCGTGATAACTTGCCATTCTCATGCTGGAAACAGCTCTAGAAGCTTCTATAGATGGATGTCTGTTGCTATATGATATATACACACTGGTGGATTCAATCAATGACATGCACAGGTTGCATAGGCTCCTGTACCAGTTTTTCTGGTACTTCAGTGTACTTTACTGTACTGTTTAAGAATAATAATGCATTTGTATAGACAGAGTTCCTGTACAGAGAGTATATATTCTGTTATTGCATGAGGGATTTATTTATTCAGTTAGCTCAAGGATTGAATCCATTAGTCCCCTTAGAGTGCAAAGTCACGGCAAATCAATACAAAGCTCTTCTGAGAAAACATAGTGACATTTTAATAACTTCAACACAGCTCATTTACAGTGTTTAACTGTAACACACACATACACGATGCCCAACAACGAGCAGTCTTTGTAACTGAAGCTCTTTCCATCCGTGCACCAACAGTGAAGTCACTTAGATCTTTTCCTCTTGCTATCTTAATACAAAATCAGAATCAATAGGCTTAAACATGCCACAGAGCCTGACTGGATCATAAGTGCTTAATCGTCTGTCACCTGTGTGGAGGTGCCTGGATTTATGTTTCTCCACTCATATATTCAGGTTTTTCCTTTAATTTGTCTGTGTTCATATCATGATGGCTGTTTTATGTCTTCCTCATCCAGGACACATTCGTGGTGGTGTTCTCCCTGGCTACGGGCCGAGTGGTGTACGCATCAGAGCAGGCCTCCAGCATCCTCAACTGCAAGCGCAGGTTCCTCGACTCAGCCAAGTTTGTCGAGCTGCTGTTTCACCAAGACGTCAACGTGTTTTATTCTCACACCGCACAGCCGCACCTGCCACCCTGGAACGTGGGGACAGACAGCGGTGAGTACGGACCCGGGACTCCACACCGACGCTTGTTTCACTTCTGTCAGACATTTTCTGTCAGATTTTCTGCTAATGTAGGAATGACCGTTTATAGCTGCTGTAACATAAATGAGAACCGGAATGAACTTGTTTTGTTAAACAGAACTATTATCAGATCATGTGTTTTTCCCACTTTAATAAAAATAATAATTGTAATCCATGGCAGATGGCTGTAGTATAAGAGGAATGAAACACTTCACGGAAATGGTTTTCTAGGAAAATAATCAACTTCTGCTTCATCACACCACACCGCCTCTGATTATTTTCATAGAACAGCATGACCCAGAGTGTTTTACCTCACATTCACCTCTTGTTGTTTGGGATCTGATGTGTGGAAAGTATATGTCACTATAGCCAAATGGAATACGAAGTAAAATTATAACACAAATATGGTATATATTTAAAAATATATTGTGCAGCAGTTTCAGAATACAGCCGCCACCTGATTGTATCAGAAACATGCTAGAAATAATTCATAAAAAATCTCTAGTAAATCTTATTACAGGACGAGTTCAAGGTAACTTCAATTCTGCTCAAGATATTTCTTAATTTTACATGTGCGTTGTACTCTCTCTTTCTCCCTCCACCCCCCCCTTCCTGTCTCTCTATCCCCCCTCTCTCTTTCCCTGTCTCTCTCTCTCTCTCTCTCCCTCACTCCCTCCCTCTCTCCCTCACTCTCACTCTCTATCCCCCCTCTCTCGTTCCCTATCTCTGTCTCGCTCCCTGTCTCTCACTCTCTCTCTCTCTCACTCCCCCTTCTCTCTCCCTGTCGCTCTTTCCTCTCCCTCATTATATTTCTTGCTCCCTCTATCTCTCTCCCTCTCCCTCTCCCTCTCTACCTCACTCTCTCTATCCCCCTCTCTCTTTCCCTATCTCTCTCTCTTGCTCCCTATCTCTCTCTCTCCCAATCCTCTCCTCTCTCTCGCTCTCTCCCTCCCTCCCTCTCTCTCTCTTGCTCTCCCTGTCTCCCTCTCTGTCTCTCTCTCTCTCTCTCTCTCTCTCCCTCCCTGCAGCTGCAGTCCGTTTTGAATGTGCCCAGGTCAAGTCCTTCTTCTGCAGAATCAGGTCAGAGTCCAAACACCATTTCTTAAGTCTTTAACATACTTGTATTACTTTTACAGCCTCATCAGAGTCATGTGACTAAGCATGACCCATGTCATCCACACTCAGCTTTACTTAATCTCATTAAATATGCAGGCATTTTTTTTTTGCACAGTGCAAGTTTTGCCAAACGAGTTTAATGAAGTTTTCCCTGTGACTTGTTCAGATCCACATCGATTTCCAGGTTTCTTTTGTTTCTAGTAAAAAAAAAAGGTTTTCAGTTCAATTGAAAATAGTGTTGTATTGATGTTGATTATCATGACTTATTCTGGATGTGATTATGGTGCTTATGATATTTAATTTATACTAATTTTTCGCACTGACATGCTTTTATTGCTTAATGTTTTATTAAGCGGCTACCTCACTGGAGTGGTGCCAATATTTACAGCTTAGATGTAGCGCTTAAGATTTGTGAGCCCTTGCTGTAATCATAAGAGGGACTCCCTAAAAAACTTTCTCTATTTAGGTGAACCTATGACTTTGTGAACATCCATTCAGCCAGTAGAGAACAAGGGTCATGCTTCTCATTTAGACTCAATGTACATTAGTGTTTTGTGGTAATGTTCCCTTAAAAACTTAATGTCTTATGTCTAATGTTACACCATGCTGAAATTGTAATGTGTGTGTGTGTGTGTGTGCACACAGAGGAGGGAAGGATCGCGATGGTGAGATGCGCTACAACCCGTTCCGTATCATACCATACCTGCTGAAAGTGCAGGGCCTGGGCAGAGAGGAGGAACATCCGTGCTGCTTGGCTCTGGCTGAACGCATCATCTCAGGATACGAGGGTAGGATGCTCGTGACCTTTCACCTTTACAAATGCAGTAATAGATTACATTCAGTAACGCCATCTTCCTCTTTCTACGCAGCGCCCCGGATTCCCACTGACAAGCGCATTTTCACTACAACACACTCTCCAGGATGTGTGTTTTTGGAAGTAGATGACCGGTGAGTGTTTCCTGTAGGACACAACTGAAACATTTATAGAGTGTGACTGTGTATATTAGTTTAACACAGAGCAACAAGATCAGTCTGATCAATGCTCTGTATATATGTGTGTGTGTGTGTGTGTGTGTGTGTGTGTGATTCCAGTGCTGTGCCTTTGCTTGGCTACCTCCCTCAGGACCTGATAGGCACGTCGGTGTTGACTTGCCTCCACCCTGAGGACCGCACCCTCATGCTGGCCATGCATCGAAAAAGTATACACATTTTTACCTCGTACCAGCACACTGCGCAAAACACACCGGATTGCACTCGAATACTAATACACCTTTAAGCATCATGTTTTGAGTAGATTATGCATTTTAATCTCTCACATTACTGTTTTTTTGCCTTTCATTACGTAACTCAAATGAAAGTGAGAATAATATTCAAAACTCAGACACACCGACTACCGACAATGGACATAAAATAAAGTCCTCAGCTTTATGATTCAGGGATGCTTTAATCTGAGCTACACATTCTGTCTCACCCAAATGAGGATGGATTCCCTCTTGAGTCTGGTTTCTCTCAAGGTTTCTTCCTCTTATCATTTGAGGGAGTTTTTCCTTGCCACCGTCGCCACCGGCGACGCTCATTAGGGATAGCTGTTGAGGACAAGGCCTATAGGGCATGTCCTGATTTCTTGTCTTTGTAAAGCAGCTTTGAGGCAACGTCCTTTAGAAATAAAATTTAATTGAATTGAAAGGTTCAGTCTTTCAGGAAAAATCATCATCACTTGTGCAGTACCAGTTTAAATAATCGGGATGACCGACTGAAGAAGCTAGAGCTGTGTGACAAACCGTGTACTTATAGCTTATTGAGTATTGACGCTAACCAATTTTATTGAAAAATCATTGGAAAATATTCTTCACTGTAAGGCTTTTAATTTGAGCTGCAGCTCTTGACCACAACAACCACAATAACGACATTTACAAAGAAATAAACTCATTCTTGTCTTTAGACATTTTACTGCAAACATGAAAGCCTGAGGAACATGGATGTTTCAAAGTTTGATTTAATCTTCCAGGTACAAACGGTATGCCTATGTAAGTTATGTATGCAGAGCAATGCTACTGTACAAGTCCAGTACAAACCAGGTCTAAGACTAACTCACTGTCATGCTGTTTTGTTTTGAGAACAAAAAAATGTCATTTTTCTAGTGGGTGATTTCTGGTGGGTTTTTTTTTCCTGCTGCAGTTCTGAAGTATGCCGGCCAGCCGCCGTTTGAACATTCCCCGATCCGCTTACGCTGTCAGAACGGAGACTATGTCACCCTGGACACCAGCTGGTC
>JAOVVG010000001.1:12581987-12592030 GCA_028566375.1 Leptodoras nelsoni
GTTGCCGGCTGGGCACCGGCTCCCCCGTGACCCCGTAACTGGGAATAAGCGGTACAGATAATGACTGACTGACAAAAATCGTCCTGAAGATGTTGGAAATCTAAAAGTCACTGCTCAACTTCTCTTATTTAAATTATAAGTGCTGACACTGGAGACGCCTTCCATACACGTTAAACATCTTTTTGCAACAGCTCCACTACTGCTGATATAGAAATGAATCAACAATTTCTGGCCAATCAGAATCGAGGATTCGACACCGCTGTGTATATAGACTTAGAATGTTTCACAACTGAGCAAAATACTTCTTTTTAAAGTGTGTGGAGAACTCCAGAGCGTGATGTCCTCTCCTGGAATGGACACGCCCACCGACCCGCTCTTAGCCAGCCCGGGGCGAGACGGCTTTGGGACGGCTCAAGGTGACACATGGCGGCCGAACCTTCCCAAAACATGCAGCTTTCCGACGTCCACCACACGGCACCTCAGCCACCGGGCCAACAGCTTCCAGAGGCACCCGAAAAGGCGGAAGCTCATCCGTCCGTCTCCGCCCCCTCCGCCCAACACGCCTTGCCCTCTGGAACAGCTGGACCTCAGCGATCTTCCTCCACGCCGCACTTTTCCTGAGCTCCTCTTCAATGGCTGCATCCTGTTCGGTATCGAGTTCAGCTATGCCATGGAGACGGCCTACGTTACCCCCGTGCTCCTTCAGATGGGTCTACCTGATCAGTTCTACAGCCTCGTGTGGTTCATCAGCCCCATATTAGGTACCTTAGGAGCACTTGGCTACATTAAAAAAAAAATGTATTCAAAATACATCCTTCATCATTACATCACATTCTTTCAGGGTTCCTGCTTCAGCCCATCCTCGGAGCATGGAGTGATCGGTGTACGTCACGCTTTGGCCGTCGGAGGCCTTTTATCTTTGCCTTGGCCATTGGTAAGCACCATGACATCACCTGAAAATACACTTAGTCATTCTTTTCCCCTCTAGATTATATCTAATGCTGTGCATTACTGGATGTTAGCCAGGCCATGTGACTCAGCAGGGGTGGGTAAGCTTTGAGATGATATGGAACAGCAATGAAATGCCTGAAATTTTCGAACACTATTTAAAACTTTTTTCATCATTTTCTTACAACCTGTAGGTCAGGTGTGATAAATTAGTGCATAAAATATCTCTACAGTATGTAAAGAATTAACTTTTTTAAAAGATAAATAACAGTGTTTATAGTTTTATAGACAGTTTAGTTAGACAGATAGTTTTATATACTATAACATCACGACATTGAGAGTTTTATTCCTCTTTTACCACAGCAATGATAAAACTACTTAACCGAAGCCTCACCTGAAAACATCCTCTAATCTAAATCTGGTGATGACAATATCGTTAACACCAGCCGTCTCCTTGCTTTTATCCTTCAGTGCTCAGGTTCCCTGCCTTGGTCCCGGAGAGCCTGATGCCCTGCACATGCTCGTGTTAGAGCAGGGATGTAGAGGACAAGGGTTCTAGGGAGGAGAATAAAGAACACAGAGATGTTATTCATGAATTCCAATCAATATGCTTTTAAGCTTTCCACTCTGTCCTCTGTCTGGCTGTTTAATTGATTCAGACTCTGTTTCATGAATAACCCTCTCTCCCTGTGTGGCCAGGTGCTCTGCTCGGTTTAACGCTGGTACTAAATGGGCGGGACATCGGATCAGCGTTGGCAGACACTGCTGTTAATCACACGTGGGGAATTGTGCTGACTATATGTGGAGTGGTTCTGATGGACTTCAGCGCTGACTCAGCGGATAATCCCAGCCACGCCTACATGATGGATGTGTGCAGTCCAGAGGACCAGGACAGAGGCCTCAACATCCACGCACTCCTGGCAGGTCGGAGTTCAGTGTCTAGAATTTAGATCATATTTTGGGACAGAATACTGTGATTCATTTGCATTATAGTTGGGTTTAGACCAAAAGGCTTTTCATTGCAACATCACTGACAGCAGGAGACTCTAAAATGACAAACCTTCAAAAATAATTCAGCTTTAGTGTACTACTGTGCAAATCTTTAATTTGATCTGTGCAGGTCTGGGCGGTGGATTTGGCTACATCGTGGGCGGGGTGAACTGGGACCACACCGGGTTTGGCAAGTCGATGGGCGGTCAGCTTCGAGTCATTTTCCTGTTCACCAGCATAACCCTTGTAATCACTACAGCTCTGACGCTCACTAGCATCCCAGAGCGTCCTCTTCTGCAGTCTGAAAAAAGGAGCTCGAAACATTTGAAGAGCCCCATCCTACCTCTGCCACCTTCTCCTCCTCCATCCTCTGGAGCCCTTCAGGAGGAGGAAGAGGAGGAAGGTCTCTACAGCTACCAGCTGTCTGGGCGTACGTACCCTGATTGTTTGGGACACTCGTGTAGTGCCGACGCCAGGCTTTGTGCAGGTCTCACCAGCCCCATCTCCCCTTTCAGCCCTCTGACTCCTAAATACGGCAGCTTTATCAGCCGAGACAACACTCTGACAGACATTAACGAGTTTGCCTCGTCTTTGGGAACGTCGTACATTGATAACGTGCTGATTGACTGTTACACTGGACAGCACATGCCTCAACCGTTGAAGCCCGAGACCATGACTCCATGCCTTCATATGGGAGAAACTCCTCCTGCTCAGGTGTCACAGCTGGCCGAGGCACCGTCTCCAGCTGTCAACTCTCAGGAAAGGGAATTATCTCAGCTGAACGGAGATCTGCAGGAAGCGGAAAGATTAGAGGCTATTGATGAAGCTCAAGCCAGCGAATGTCTGGAGTTGAATGAAGCCTCTGAGCTCAGTGAGGCTCCACAGGATGGTGGCGGATTAAAACGAGGAAGCAGCACCTCAGGGATCCTGAAACGCCCTCAGAGTCTGGCCTTAACGGACGAGCCGCTGATGGGCCCAAGCAACGGCCTGGAGAACGGGCATAGACGCACAGTTACCTTCAGCCAACAGGTGAGTCTTTAGTGTGTTCCTAAAGACAGAATGACTAAGCTGTAACTTGCTTTCTGACATGCTTTTTGGTTTCTCTCTTTTTTTTTTATTACATTTTTGGGTTTGTTTAACCTTTCTTCAAAGATTCCTGTTATCACATCTCAGGTATGAGTTGTTGAAGGTTTTAGGATGTATATAGGCTTTTCACTGTAGACAGAAGATGACCTGATTAGATTTTGTAATTGTTATAATCAGGATCAGGGTCACAGGTTTTTTTTTTAAGTACATTTCAAGGGTATTTCTAGCACACAAATTAGTATCAAGAAGACACAGACCTGCTAATTGCAGCATCCCTGCCATTGGCAACGAGTTCAACTTGACTTCAAGTGAGAGAAAATGAGAGGCTGCTGAGCAAATGACTGTTTATAGCTCCTTGAACATCAGTGATTCAATTGTTTGCCATACATTTGTAGCTATACATTTATAAACAGTTTGATGTAATTCCTTCATCAATTAAAAAAAACAGAACGGCTGAAAAACAGATTTGACTGCAGGTATAAATAAATGTTAAGGGTGCATTCAGACATGTCAGCTTTGGTTCAAAGGGGTCTGAACTACAAGTCTGAACAATATACGTTCAGATAGAAGATGCATAAAACAGGCAATATTCTAACACCAGCCAGAAGTCGTCATCATGCTGGATTTACTGTATGAAAGCACTGCAATGGGAATGTTAGTAATACAGTAATACACTTTTCCTCACCAGGTTGCCAACATCCTCCTAAACGGGGTGCAATATGACAGTAAGCTCAGTGACAACACAGAGGTGGCAGACACGCAGATGTCTCTGAAGCTGCTCTGCATCGCCATCTACAGGATGCCCCCGGCTCTACGCAGCCTGTGCACCAACCACTTCCTGGGTAAGCCCAAGCGGTGAACACTTTTAACCAGGATTCACTGAGACTCAGAAACATTACTGTGTGTGTTCTTCAGGCTGGCTGTCCTTCGAAGGCATGCTGCTTTTCTACACGGACTTCATGGGCGAGGTGGTGTATGGAGGCGACCCCAAGGCGCCGGACATGTCTGAAGCCTACAAGCGCTACAGCGCCGGGGTCAGCATGGGCTGCTGGGGCATGTGCATCTACGCATTTAGTGCTGCTTTCTACTCAGGTCAGTAGTCAGGAACATGAGTGCACCAATGTGGTGAATTTTCCTTTTGTTTATCTGGGAATGTGTGTGTGTGTGTGTGTGTGTATGTGTGTTCCTCAGCTATCCTGGAGAAGCTGGAGGAACGCTTCTCTCTGCGCTCTCTGTATTTCTTCGCCTACCTGGCATTTGGCTTGGGCACAGGTCTGGCCACGCTCTCCACCAACCTGTACGTGGTGCTGTCTCTTTGCGTCACCTATGGAGTCCTGTTCTCCTCGCTCTGCACACTGCCTTATTCGTTGCTCTGTGAATATTACCAGAGCCCGCAGGTAAGAAGAAAGCACAGCGTATCATAATACAAATCCAAAAGTATGTGGAGGCCTGACCGTTACTCCCATATGAGGTTCTTCTTCAAATTGTTGCCACAAAGCTAGAAGCACACAGTTGTATAGAATGTGTGTGTGCGCTGTAGCATTACACTGGAACTGAGAGGAATAAATCTGGAATGGGATGTTCAACACACACAGCACACATGGGTCTGATGGTCAGGGGTGCACATAGTTTGTTCATACAGGGTATGCAGCACTGATTCTTCAGCAGAGCAACACTCTCCCTAATTATTCTCTGAGACCAGTCAGCAGACATGTAATGTAAGATATTAAAAATGCAGCAGCCCTTTGTCATGGCACTTAGGTGCACATTTGTGGGCATCATACAGCCATGCATTAATCTCTAATGAGCCTCGCCCTGCAAACTAATACGTGCTTTTCCTCTCCGAGATGAATCTCTTTCATGTTGGGTGACTGCAAGTGTTGTTGAGGCTGAGCGGATATTCTGTCTTGTTTAGGGTTATTACTAATGGTAAGAGAACACTACTGTTTAAATGAGAGATGAAGTGCGGACAATTTTGCTAAATGATGTACATGATGTACTTGAACATTTGAATAAAATGTACTAGAAATACATTTTCTGTTCACTCTGTCGTAGTTCTGCGGCTCCACCGAGGACGGCACCAGGAGGGGCATGGGGGTGGACATCTCTCTTCTCAGCTGCCAGTACTTCCTGGCCCAGATCCTGGTCTCAGTGGCGATGGGACCTCTGACCTCGCTGGTGGGCGGGGCTCAGGGCGTGATGTACTTTGCGAGCCTCATGTCATTTGTGGGCTGCCTGTACTCCTCGCTGTGTGTGGTGTACCAGCTGCCACCTCCGGAGGGTGAGCGCTCACAGAGTGAGAGCCAACCACTACTGGTGCACATATAAATACACAACACACACACACACACTCCTAGAGGCCTGTAAACACAAACACATGCATATGTAATTCATAATTCAAATCACTGATATCATCATGCAAGAAACTTTTTGTAAACTTTTCTATTACCCAAGGCATGTTTAGTTCTCTTTCTATACACTAAGTGTGTTTACATGCGCAACAATAATATCTAATTCTCTGATTTTGGCATTATAAGATGATTAAATTGGTTACATGAACAGCATACATCTATATTGTATTTTAGACACCTGGGTTTTGGATTATATTTAATATTTAGATTATTCTACACATACACGTACACATATACCATTAATCTGATATCCATCATCCTTTTACTGGTATCTGTACGTGTGTACAAGTAACCGGTCAAAAACAATGCTTTGCACAAAAATTCAATGTAAACTATTAAAAAAAAAAGGTGTTTTTAAAAATATGCTGCAGGAAGGATGAATTTTTAGGGAAAATCACGTCCTATTTAGACAGAAATGAGATTATCCGTTCAGTCAGCTGCTGATTTACCCCTGTAGATCCCAAATAACGGATGTGGACGTTGCAGGCGATTCAGACTCTTTGTTCTTTTTATGAACGATATAAATCTTATACACACAAACCTGCAATCAATCAGGGACCTGACATTTTCACACTCTCACACTTAACACATGTTAAAGCCGTCTGCTGCCTTCAGAACCACTGCAAAAAAATAATCAAACTTAAACAAATGCGTAAAACATAGCCGACACACTGATGATGATGCACTAAGCACTAAATCATCTTTCCTAAGGTGCCTAAGGTTCTAAGGTTATTGAGCTATGCAAAAAAACAACAACTACAAATCAGATTTTTTTTTTCTTTGCCCATGTAAGCATACTTACTGTAGTCTTATGGTATAGAAACACTAAGCTAACACGTAAGCCCCACACACACACACACACACACACACACGTCTACATGCATCACAGATTTCATCAGCCTGCCTTTCGTCTCGCAATTCTGTTCAACCAAAACATCATGAAACCATGTTGGAGATATGTGAGAGCGTCCGAGTTCATTCTGAGGTTTGGTTTATTTATTTTTTTCTGACTGCAGGACACGTTATAAATCCAAAGACGCTTAATAAAATCAAGGATAAAAACAGAAAACACTCTGACATATCACATATCTCGGTGTCTACGAACATGAAGATGACAGAAGAAAAGAAAAAAAAAAAGAGTCGGGTGTAAACGTGCATGGGAATCGGCACTGATGCATCACCCTGCGTTCACACTAGCAGGTGACGATCGCTTGTAGTTGGTGGGGATGCGATACACTACAGCTTTTCACTAGCCACGTACATTCACTGGAGGCACCAACAATCCTAGCTACCTACAATCCTTCCAAACTTCTTCATAATATCTGCATTAAGATTCACGTTCAGCCCCTCTACACGTCCCGAGGTATTCATTTCACAGATTGTAAATTCGCTTGTTGCTGAAAACGTGACTCGTCGTCACTTGCTTGAGTGAACATAGGGTCACTTCAGGTCTCTGTTTCTGCCTGTGAGACAGCAGAACAGAGAAAGTGCACAAGTACACATGAATTCCTTAGCTTGCATTAGCTCACACTAGCATGAGGCTTAGTGTAGCGTCACACTAATCCATGTGCATGTATCTGAGACGGAACTCCACCACTCTGCGCAGTCGGGACGCAAAGAATCATAAACCATGGATTTATCAATACGTGTTTTTGATTTCCTATTAAGCCGAGCGGTGTTTGAATTGACTGCATGCATCCTCAGAACACTCTGGGATGGTCAAACATGTCACGCCACCCTGCGCCGTTATTTTTTTTTTCTCTTTCTTTTAAACACTCTTCCGCCTGCTGCCATGTGATCTGGCGTGATGGTTGTAATGATGACGGTGGTTCTTGTCATTATCAGGCAGAGAGGATGTTGAGACTGGAGTGTGAGTGACTACAGCTCAGCTGTACCAACATGGTGGAACGCCCACTACAGAAGAGACGAGCCAGCCAAATCTGCTTTGGGCTTTTTTTCTTTCTTTCTTTGGCTTGGGCACCAGGCAACAGATCAGGAAGACACATTAGGAACTAAAGTGGACTCTACACAAGACTCTAAAAGTATAATACCTTCACATGCCACCAGGGGGTAGAATTACTGCTCTCTTTCAGTGCAAAGTACCACAAAATGTCGAACTGTTCTACGATTTACGGTACATCTATTGGATTTACAAAGCTGATGGGAACATTGGAAAGAAGACGGGAAAAAAAACTTGAACACAACCTGAATATGTAAATAAACCGTAACATTGTCTCTAGGTCTTTCTTTTCCCCCAGTTAATCCAAGTATGCGTTAAAATAAAAACTTAAATGATAAGGATGAGCAATAGCAAATCAGGAAGCAGGTGCTCGAGTTCATTTTTGATCTCATTCAAAGAAACGTCTGCAAAAGCAAAATACATCAATTAATTCAAATTCCACCAACTAGAAACAGTCAAGGACCGGTAAACGAGATCAGGTGAGAAACAGCGAGACAACATGGGTTTAAAAAGACGAGTGATTTTATTTATACGCCTGAACCAGAATATACAAAGCAGTGGTCAAAAGCAACCGAAACACAAAACACCAGTGCCAGCATGTTGACCGTTTTCCATCCTGCACTGCCCATACCCATACAAAAATAACAAAATAAAATAATAATAATAAAAAAAAACCCAAACTGTACATAAGGACGTGAAAAGGTACAAACCTTTTTTTGGAATGCATATGAAACAAAAGACCAAAAACCTTTAAGATTTAAGAGGGGTTAATTAACATAAACTAGCCAGGAATAGACAAAGTTAACCTTTCTTCTCAACTCACACAATAAGCAGACCCTTTCATCGACACCATCTGTTATGTTAATAGATAAGCCAAAGCAAGGGATTAACTACTAGCAGCAGAAAACAACCAGGATCAAAATGTTGTCCATTAGCCCCTGCTTAAAACTTTTCATCTTTGGTCTTAAGTGAATCTGAATTATATGATCATCCATATAAACATCCGAACATGAAGGAAAAAAGTAAAATAAAAACAAAGGGTACATTATATACGGCGATACGGTATTTTTTTTTTTTTTACGGGTGCACGTCTGCTGGTCAAACGAACCACAGTAGAATATGTGCTTGCACATTTAACTTGTGCATAAAAAAAGATTTGAATTTTTTTTTTAATAACAGGACCCTAACATGTTTCTACACCAATAAATAACATCATACAAAACAAGGGGAGAAAGAGGGGATCATGATGTTACAGGCTTCAGTGTAATCGGATATTTCTTCAGGGCAGGGCGAGAACAGAATGAAAATATACAGAAGCACAAACTCTACTGTGTCAGCTTGACCAAACAGAGAACTGCTGAGGGAAAAGCTCTAAGCCGTTGCTTTAGCCTCAGCTTCTGTGGACTCGCCGTTCTCCTCCGTCTTCTGTTTCTTTGTTTCAGTCGACTCCTAAAGGCACAAAAGATTTAGTAAGACAACAGATGCCAACTCTGGTCATGATGTTGCTGGATGTGTCGCCGCCCCTCCTCCTTTTTCTTTTTTGGAAAACATGTTTTTTGAAACCCACCTCCTCCTCTGCAGGACGTTTCACTGCCTGCCCATCTGCTTCCTCTTCAGCAGCCTTCACCTCCTCTTCACCCTCCCCCTCTGCAGCTGCTCCACAACACAAATTTTGCTTTAATTATTGAACGACAATGTACAACGTACTACTGACTCATGAAGCGGTAATGACTTACGCTCTTCAGCTGCTTTGTCCTCTTTGTCGGTTTCTTCATGAGATGCACCGTTAGTCTGTCAGGGGAGTTTTGGGGGGTTTTTTTGTTAGTGGTATTTGTGAATTATTTATTTTTTTTTTTAAAGTTACAAGGTTTTTTTTTGGGCTGCATCTCATGTTCAAAGTTCAAAGTTATCAAGTACACGAGTTACTGTGTTGTGGGAGGTCCACTAATAACATTCCACAGACACCGAGCCTTCATACTGCACTGATAAACACAGGGAACACAGAGACAGAGACAACTCTAATACCACCTGTGCTACATCTGTGGAAGCTCACAAACCTAAACAAAGAGCAGAACCTGCACAGCAGCAGGGCAGAGGGTGGGCCTGCTGCGAGTCGCCCGACACCTGCACCATGAGCTGTGACAAAAGCTTCACAAGGCCTGCTGGGAAATCCCCCCTCTTACATACCGCTGTTCCATTAGCAGGCGCGTCTCCTTCGCCGTTCTCCTTCTTGTTCTCCTTCTTGTCCTCCTTCACCTCCTCCACAACTTCTTTCTTCTCTTTCAGATCCTATAACCACAGATACAACAGTTTAGAAAGTCACCTAAACATTTACAGGCTTACAGCACATCCGAGTAGCACATGGGGTGTTCTTTTACTTCATGGGCAACTTTCCAGTTCTGCTTTCTAGGCCTTAATTTTACCCAGTTAATGACTGCAAGTTTAATTTCTTCTTCTTCCCATGATGAGCAGCAGAGCTAGCTCACGCAAAACAGGGGGGAAAAACTCAAATGTGTGCGTGTGTGTATATATATATATATACACACATACATACATACATACACACACTGTGTTTAAAAAAACCGGACCCCTGAAGTTATAACAAAAACTTTCAGGGGTCCGGTTTTTTTTTAAACAGTGTGTCTGTG
>JAOVVG010000001.1:12995969-13009087 GCA_028566375.1 Leptodoras nelsoni
CTCCCTTCCTCCCGCGTTCCCCTCCCTCGCTCTCAGAGGCACAGTTTGGGACATTTTCGCTCTGATTGTGTAGAATTCTCAGGACTTTGGCGACGCTGAAAAGCACTTTTCATTCTATTTCATTCCTTTCCACACCAAAAGGCCTTTTTAAGTCAGACCCTTGTCCTCTTTTTCGGCTTTTGAGGCTGAAATAATTGGAGCTGGAGATTGCCTGTACCCTTCCGATCCAGACGAGTGGCCAATCTGGACAGAACACCTGGTGCAGCGCTTTTTTTGGGGGGTTTTTAGGGAAAGTGGCATCCCCCCCTCCTGCAATCCTCGCATTATTGAGGGTATAAAGAGGTGGTCTGAGGGGTGGAGAGGTGTAATGGTGGGGGGAGAGGCGGGTTGTTAAACCACCCAAGACGTAGCTTGATGATCCGGAGCCGATATACGGGATACGCAGAGAGACAGTGGGACCCCTGAGGAGATTAAAGGAGAGAGAACGGTGGGACCAGAGGAGGAGGGAGGGAAAGAGGGAGGGCCGAGTCCAGATTCCGGAGCGAGTACGAGATGCCATCCTTGCCATCCTGTGAGAACGAGACTCCAGGACGGATCAGAGACTTCTTTCCATCTCAGATGCACTACAGCAGACACATTTAAGATTTTCAGATTTTAAGGAAGCAACTCAAGCGGTGCCCTTTGACCTTTGATGACACTTCGCAATCCAGAAAAGAAAGAAAGCTGCTATTTTCCTTCTGCCTTTTCCTTTTTTTTTACTCTCTCTCAACCTTATTTGTTCACCAAGGCCCTTCTCTCTCTCTCTCTCTCTCTCTCCTCTCTCTCTCTCTCCACGTTTTTTCCCTTCTTCTTCTCCTCCTGAACGCCGCACATCGCTAATCCACAGGCGTTTCGTCAGATAGCCCGTGCTGATTTCTGCACTGATTGGCCGTCTACTTCAGACCCTCTCCTCGTGCACCCCTCCTTCTCTCACTCCTTCGCTCCTTCACTCTCCTTCATTCTCCTCCCCTCCCTACCTCCCCCCCCCTCTCTCTCCCTCTCTCTCTCTCTCTCTCTCTGCTCCATTGTCTCAGTGTGCAGTGGCTCGGCTGCTCAGAGCCAACCCTTTTCACAGCTCCAGCAAGGACAGAGAGCGAGGTTGAGGTGAGTGCAGCCGAACGCATCCTTACACGCCCCTTCTTCCACGAACGTGAACTCCAGACGCAGATCTATCTTTTGTTGTTCGTTTTGATTTCGCAATGCCAGGTGTGCGTACTTGCTTTCGTCTGGTTTTGTGTTTGTTTGGAAAGCATGAGTCATTTTTTACGAGGTGATCTTGGTGGAGGAAGGAATCAGGGAAGAATTTTGTGTTATATTAAAAAGTGTGTGTGTGTGTGTGTTTGTGTGTGTGTATTTATATGTGTGTGTGTGTGATTATTTGGATGCTCTTGGTTAGAGTAAGTGTGCCATTGCGTTTGACCACTACACTTAGAGTATCTTCTCTTATTCTGCATCCATGCCATGCTCACTCCACACACACACACACACACACACACATGCACTCCCTTTGACTAATGTAGGTATTCCCCCAAGGCTCGGACAGAAATAGATACGGTGCTAAATTAGGACACGGTTCTGGGTCTGCGCTGAAAAAGGTGCGATGCTGCACACTTCTACGCTCTGTGATCCTGACACTGCAACCTTCTCTTTAACAAAATCGACATCTACATTCATTCCAAAATCCTAAAAGGCTTGGGTTTGGTGTTCCGTGGCATTTTAAAGCCCCTGTCCCAAAGCAGGACGCTTTCTGGCGCATGAATCCTGCAGTGAGAGTCGATCTGTAACTGTAACGGCTCGTCAGGATGATCCTGCGCTGAGATGCACCTAAATATCAGCGACGGTCTTTATTTCTGTCCATCCTGCTTCTTTCCTGCTTTCTCCTTTGTTATAGCTGCTGGTTTTACGTTTACTGAGCAGATTGTGAGCACTCCCTAGACTGTGGAAAGTCTTTGTTCTAGGGATTTTGGTTTCTATCTGACAGATAACAGAAGTTTCCTGCTCACAAATCAGCTCAAAGAACAGAAATGGGATTTTCCACACTGAAACAGGATTCCCTGTTCTTTTGCTGCTAGTATACGAGGGTGTAAAACGTGTGTGTGTGTATGTGTGTGTGTGTGTGTACGTACAGGTGTGTGAGAGTGAATACTCATGCTGCAAGTGCAGACTGACAGGAGCTAAATTAGTCCGGACAGATTACACTGAGATCCCGCTCTCTTTATAACACCTACAGGGGACGGAGGGAGGGAGGGAGGGAGGGAAGTCGGGAAGGAAGGAGGGAGAGATGGAGGGACGGAGGGAGGGGTGATGCACACAGAGCTGGCTAGAAATCAGCAGGTTCTCCTCGCTCAATCCCGTCCTCTCCTGCAAAGAGTGAAAGCAGAGACTGAAGGAAAGGAGATAGACAAACAGTGTGTGTGAGAGAGAGAGAGAGAGAAAGAGAGAGAGAGCTTCACTACATCCCTATGCCTTCCCGGTGTAAACGACACTGATATTGAACCCGAGTTAGCCCGTGATTCACATCCTCTCGTCTCCTTCACCTCACCTGAGACGCCCCGCCGTAAACCTCTCACCATCACGAGGATAGAGATTGACGTCATTGCGAGGGCACCCACCCGCTGTACGCAGCTCTACCTGCTCTACCAGTTAAGGGCGTTCCCATTATCCTCCTGTTTACTACGATGTGTTTTAAAAACATCTAAAATCTGTAGCTTTAAGGGAAAATATAAAAAACTATTGTTGGAAAAATGTTTGAAATGTTTTAATGGAAATCGTGGAATAATGTAAGGTGGAAAAAATTAAAATGCAAGTAAAAATATTACATTTGGGAAAGAAATGTCAGGAAAATGTAAGTTTGCAGGAGGAGGAATATTTAAAAAAAATTTGTAGAAATATAAATTTATGAGGAAAAATAAATAAATAAAAAATAATAATAAAATAAAAAGAAAAAAAATATATATAATTTTTTAAAATATATTATTTATATATATATATAAATAATTTAAAATATTTTTTATAGAAAATATATAAATTTTATTACTATTATATTATTTTTATATTAATATAAAATTTTAATGTATTAATATACATTTTTCATACAAAATAAACATATATTGTACATTATTTTATAATCAAATAAATAATCAATAATATAATATATATAAAACACACACATATATATATATTTATTTTAGATTAAAAATAATTTATAATATATGTTTATTTTGTATTCAAAATTATTTTATAATTGAAATTAAAAAAATATTTTTAATATAAAATTTTAAAAATATATTTTTATTATATATTATATAAGGAAAATGTCAATTTGGGGGGTGAGGTAAATTCTGGAAAATGTTTGGAAAAGATGTAGGCGAAATGTGTAGGAAAATGTATATCTGGAGAAAAAAAATGCAAATTAAAAAAATTTTAAATATATATATTTTAATACATTTGTGAGAATTTTTTAATAGATATGTTGTAAAAAATGTAAAATCTAAAAATAAATGTAAATTCTAAAAAGTCATGTAGGGAAATGGAAATGTAGGTGGATCATGTTAAAGAAAAGTGTGAAAAAATGTAAATGTGAAAAATGATGTAAATGTAAAAGAGGGGAGTATGTAGCGTGTAGACTGGGGTACAGTGTACAGTCAGTGACTCGCTGAAAAGGCGGGCAGTAAAAAGAAAACGAGGGAAATCCAAGAAGGAAAAAAACGATCGGAGCGTCCTTCAGTCGCGTACTACGAGCTCTGTGGCGCAGTCGCGGTCCCTGTGATGACCTATAACCTCTTGGTGGTACGGTTCAACGTTTCAAGGTGTTTCCTTGATTGTGTTGTCATGGTAACGTGTTTACTACTACAGACAAAAGAAGGAGTGTTTCTCAAGGCAGGTCGGAGAAATTCCCCAGCACGATCATGACTCTGGAGGGTTTTATCTGGTGCGGAGAGTGGAAAGGTTTGGTGAGATTACGTCATGTTTGGGAGTGTGGTGGTGAGTGGCACTGGGGAGGTGGGCGTGGCAGTGGCTGGGTGGTTGGGTAGAGCTCCAGAGCTCCTGCCTCCGTTGGGGTGTGGTTTTCTTCTTTACCTCATTGTATTTAGTGTTTGCTTGGGTGGTACATGGACATGCTGCAGCGTGCGCTAACAATAGCGCTGTGGATCATCAAGGAGATTTTACAGAATGAATGTTGCTCGAACCCAGATCTGTTTAGCGCCCGGTTTCTGGCTTTTCTGATAATTCACTTTTCAGTAATCAGTCCAGAATAGTGCTGATATGCAAATATAGAAAGAGCCAAGACGCCCAGGGCTTGAGCAGCTTGACTAAGCTGTGGAGTGTGTGTGTGTGTGTGTGTGTGACTGCGTACGCGCATTTGGCTGGTATTTGTGGCTGTGATTGTGTTAGTGAGGGGGGACCCCAGCCCACCACACGGCAGCCGGCACCATTGCATCACTGTGTAAGGAAGAGGAGGAGGAGGAGGAGGAGGAGGAGGACGTATGAGTGAGTGAGCGAGCGAGTGAGTCAGGAGACATATTTCCATCCAAATGTTGTTTTCACTTCATGAATCCAATGAAATGATCATAGACTGTTTATGCAAAAATAGATTACACCCTCAGCGTCTAATTTTAGCCGTGATTGGACACAACATCCGTAACAGTCAGAGGCGTGAACACGGAGTACAACACAGAAACAGAACTTCTGTTCTCTGTTTCAACTCAGACTCCTTTCATAACAGTCTGGAGATTCACAGTCTGTAGATCTCTAACTGATTATTGATTACAGCGGTAATTGATTATTTATCTTAAGGCTTATTTCTGTTTGTTTGTTTGTTTGTTTTTACCTCACCAAAGGGTGCTTAGTTTCTGCAAACTGTTAATACCTGTTATCATATAATAGCAAAGCCGTACACACCTCCTCATATTGATGTGCCGCCAGTTTCCTCCAGTTTACCTCAGTTTTAGGGGAAACTTAAACATGTAGCTTTAAGAACAAAACATAAATGTAGCTTTAAACGGTGTAGAAAATGTAAAATGGAAAGTAAGGGTAATGTATGTTTTTTGGGGGAAAGAATAAAAAAATTGGGGGGAAATTATTTTTTGATTCAAATTTAGAAAATTTTTGGGGTAAATGTGTTAGAAATGTAAATTGTTAAAAAAGAAAATCAGGAAAAATATGAAAAACTGAAAAAAAGTTTAATAAATGTATGTACTATAAAAACTTTATTAAAAATATAATTCATTAAAAAATATATGTAAAAATATATTTCAAGAATTTAAAAATGTAAATTAGGGAAAATTTCATTTTAAATTTGAAAAAAAAAATGTAACAGGTAATTTTTAAAAAATGTCAGAAAAACTTAAAATGTAAAAAGAAAAAATAATATAATAAATAATATTTATTTAATAAAATATTATTCCTGCAGAAAAATATTTGAAAAATGTAAACTTTTAATTAATTAAAGTAAATGCAGAAAAAATAATATTTTGGGGAAATATTAAATACAATATAGAAAAAAAAATGAGGAAAAATCCCGAAAATGAAAATGTCCATTTGCAGTAAAATATAAGAAAAATAAGTAAGAAAAATAATAAAATAAAAAAATATATATTATACAAATAAAAATTATATTGAGGCAAAATAATAGAAAAAATATAAATATAAAAAAATATAACATTTGGGAAAATGAAAAAAAATATATAGGAAAAAAATGTGAGGAAACATTTGAGGAAAATGTTGAATATAATGTAGGAAAAGTATGATTTTAGGAATTTTATCCACACCATACTGCATCATTTCTGGGATGATTTTAGTATCGAGTATAAAGGCAGCTAGAGTCGGTGATGAAGCGAGAGACAGTAGACAGAGGAAAAAATAGCTTTAAAAAAAAAGAGAGGGGAAAAGAAAAGAAAGGCGAGTGGAGCATCCTTCACACACATGCTAAGAGCTCTTGCACAGAAGTGCGGTCATGCTGGAGTCCGGTCACGGTGCCTACGACTCATAACTCACACTCTGAGGGGATCCGACACCTCCTGCACACCTCCTCCTTCTCCTCCTCCTCCTCCTCCTCATCCTCACTCTGCCATTTTATTCTCCTGCTCTCCTCTCGTCTATCAGTTATTCTAACTCAGTGCTGAGGAATAAATTACACAAAGCTCTGCTCCCAAACACAAACACAAACACACCCTCCCTCGTCTCTCCAGAGGTGCGTAGGGAAAAACAAGCAAGCGCACCTCCTCAGGGGGGAACGGCGTTCGCCACGAATGAAGCTAATTGAATCTGATGAAATGTGACATCTCGGTACGGCCAGAAAGTGCACATCTCACATCGCCATTAATGAATCGCCGGCAGCCAATCTTTTAAACGCGCGGAGCCAACGGCGGTGCCGAGACGCCGGGGTGTGGCTTCTGGTAAGATGAATAATGAAAAACAAATGAATAATAATAAAACCGTGGGACGCAGCTACCCGAATCCTGCTGCCGGAGACGCTGAAGGCGGATACTTTGATTAGAAGTGAGAAGTTGTTTCATTCTTCTCTGCGTTCCTTCCTTCCGTTCTCTCAGTCATCCTCCTCCTCCTTCTCCTCCTCCACCTCCTCTTCCTTCTTTTCCCCTTCCTGTCTTCTGTTCAAATTGTGTAACCAGCCCCGTGTGTGTGTGTGTGTGTGTGTGAGAGAGTGTGTGTGTTTACTCGTGTGGTTAACAGCGCCGATGGTTGGTAAGGGGAATTTCCTCGCTCCTTGCCAAGCCGAGGCAGATTGGCGCTCAGCTTGTGCCAGGGCTGCGTTAAATAATTATTACCTCTCAGAATTACTTACGGTCTGCTGAGTAGAATTTCATTGGCAAATAAAGCCCATTAGCTCCCAACTATCGGCTTTCTGCGCAAAACACTGTAATTATTGGCGACGGGCTTCCCGGCTTGATGAAAAAAAACAAAAAACCCAGCCCCGTGTAGCCGACTGCGCCGCAGACAGGTCTCCTTTCCCTTATGCGGCGCTCCGACATCACCTTGACCCTGGCTGTCTGGTAAATTCCGCAGGGTGACAGGATGTCCTCATTACAGAGAGAAAAGAGGGCATTCGGCGTTCACCAGGGGACTCGATTAACATAAAGTGACACCGAGCGAAAACAAGAAAAGACCCGTGGCCTTGAATTTGCCGCATTAGTCGAGCCGGAAGCTTCTCCGCCGGTCTGCTCGGCCGGGCGTCGGTGCGATACAGGAGGATAACAAAGATAATAAATACACTTGTCGCTTTGGAACAAGGCTTTAAAGCAGGAATTGCTTGCTTAGGGATATCTGAGCTGAACAGATGATGAACAATAGATGCATATTTCTCAGATTTCTCGGATTCTCGCTTTAACCGCGTACATTTTCAACTAGCCGTGTTATCAGTATAGGAAAAGTCGAAATCTCCTTCTGGTTTCAGTACGCTAAGCAATTTACATAAATGCACCTGATTGGCTGCAGGATCTACTCTGGAGTACTCGTGTACCAGTCGTTCATCCTCGATTTACTGGAAGAAAACCATTCTTCTGATCCATCACCAATATATACGCGCACACTTTTACCGCCGGGGTCGTCCTGCAGAAGACTCGGAGCGGATTTTTAATTTAACGCTCGGAGAAATCCCATAACAGACTCGCCCATAGTCCACAGTCTGTAGTCCATAGCCCATAGTTCGTAGTCTGTAGTTCGTAGTCTGTAGTTCAGTGACTGGTTTTCCAAAATCAACCAGTCAAACCAATGCTGGTTCATTACCAGATGAATCCTCATCCAGCTGAATGCAGGTCACATGACCAGCTAGCTATAAGAGCTGAAGATTAGAGTCGTATCGCATCAGTTCCTCGTTTCGATCTGAAAGTGTTAGCCGGACATTCCCGAAGCACGCAGATGAAAACAACTGAATGACGTTGGGAACACGCGCTGGATTGCGTCTAAACTAACGGACTAATGGTCGTCGCGTCGCTGTGTGACAAAGTCCTGGTACACCGCTACGTACGTCCGTGCAGATACTGCCTATAGGATGTGATTGTTTATGGTTACCTGTTCTCGGCATTGACCTGGAACCGAGTTTTGTCCTTTAGGTCAGTTCATGCCATCAGTTAGTGAATGAAATTGTGTAAGCAAAGACCTTACTGTCCCGCGCTCTGCATCTCGTCCTTCCTTCCCGCAACATCGATACTCCCTCTCTCCCTGAAGGCCCTGACCCTCCCTGCACTGATTACACCTTTCCTGATTTGACAACCCTTCCAGCACAAAATTTAGAAAAGCACGTTTTCATACAGCGTTAAGCTAGTTCAACACTCTCGTACTCGTTCTCTGAATACGCCCTCGTCTGCGGCTTAGCGTGCGCGGATAGTCTCGGTCTCCGTCAAAGGATCTATCCGTATGATTAGCGGCTTGGTGTGAAAGGCTGTCTAATAATGTTGTGACTGTTAAGAAGCACTGCTTCCACTTTTCTATAGGCAGTGTGTATGTAATTAGGCGGGCTGGGATGAGCCGGGCTGTTAATCAATAGGCTAATGCCTGGCTCAAAAGGCGCCGGGAAAGAATAGGGCCTCGGAGTGCTGCTGCGCGGCACAAAGGCCACGGAGGGAACGGCTGTCTCTGCTTAAGTCTCAGCAGATCAATTTGCCGTATCCTGAACGGCCGGTTTAAAAAAAACACAGGCAAAGACGTTGGCGTGACTTTCCTCTAGGGGGAGACGTCAATCTCACTGGTACGAACAGCCCAGGTGTGCTCGAGGAGCAGGGAAATGCACACACACACACACACACACACACACGCATGCATATTAACCCACTTACAACTTCGTCTTACTCTCTGCTTACTTCCCTGCCGCTCGTATCGATTCGCCCGTGACGGACAGGCAGGGCTCGGTTTCATTTGCGACAAAATGCATCCCCACAAAGCGCTGTTTACCTAGGAAAAAGGACGGAGGGAAAAAAAGAAAAAAACAGCGTCCTGAAAGAAGGCTTTGTTCGCCCAGGCCTAGGCGCTGCATGAGAGGATGCAGGGCACTGATGGATACTTATACCTGGCTCCCCCCCCACCCCGGTGCCTCAAATGCCTCAGCTAGATACCAGCGCTAGATACAAACGCACCCTCTGTCCACCTCCCCCTCTCGCACTCCCCCTGGACCGGCTTTGTGTACGAACAACCGGCGCCTTTTCCTGCCTGCGCTGTTTTTTTTCGGTGGCCTTTCCATTTTGCACACGGGCTGAACGGGGAGGGGTTTGGGGCTCACCTGTTTACGATGAAGACGTGGGAGTCGATCGGTGTGGAGAGGGAAGAGGGAAGAAATCAGAACCGGTGACGTACTTCGTGTACGGCGTTCGTGTTTTTAGAGCGGGATCACGTTAAAAACGCTCAAAGCTGTCCAACGCATGGCAGAAGTAAGGATGGACGGTGATCAGAGATTCAACAACACGGAGGTGTGTTGGGTTTATTCTGCTTGGATAAAGATATCAGTTTAGTGTCTATTTATTATATTTATATATACACTGTGTTTAAAAAAAAAACGGACCCCTTGGTTATAACTTCAGGGGTCCGTTTTTTTTAAACACAGTGTATATATATATATATATATAGCTACAGTATGAAAGCGTAGAAGGGTTGTGTACGCTCTTGAATCCGTTGACGTTTTACTGTTTAGTCAAGGACACTAAGGAGGAATGAAGAGAAGATCCAGACTCTCGTCTTCTCTATCCCTCTATCTATATGGATTAGGAATCATTATGATGTACAGGTGTAGTAGAGTAAAGGCAAACACCTGTGAACGGCGTATGAATAAATCCTGGCGAAGCACCGGGACAGTCTGTACCATTACGATTACAGCAGCAGTCAGTAAGTACAACCCTGCTTTCCGTACGAGATGAAATGAAACGTTTTTGCAGGGATGCAAATCTTTACAGTATGTCTTAGGGCTGTAATGCAATACCAGTATTTGTATCTGTATTTATTTACAGCTCCTCATATCTGTATGGGGATACGAGTGGGCATGAAGCTCCGTCAGTCCAGGATTAGAGCAGGACGGCTTTTAAATCCTACTCCCACGCTTCGTACATGGCTTCTGTTCGTTTGTTTGATGATTAGACAGACATTAGGCCACCGTGATTGAACCCACCGTGACCCTGACAAGGCAGGTACTAAGGATGAATGAAGGAATTTTGTAAATGCGTTACACAACCGGGTTTTGTTTGTTTGCTGTCTGGCTCTGATGGCTCTGATGGCTCTGATGGCTCACCCCCCCACCCCGGGTGCTCCGTAATCATTTCTAATCACTCTGTGAACCTTTCTGCCTTCTAAGAAAAGCAATAACGCCCCTGTACTGTGTTTGTGTCCGTTTAGAGCACCTGTTCGCGACATCCACGTGTAAAGGCGTACAGTATGTAGAAGTTTAAAGGAAACTCCAGGAACTTTGAGTTGAAGGTACCGTCACCAAACCACCGCATGACCTCCAGAACTGAACTAAGACGACTAGCGTGACAGATCGCCTCTCCCAACCTGCCTGACTTTGTTTTACTTCTCCCTTCTTTTTTCTTTTCTGAGAAAGTATAAATCACTTTGCTGCGTTCCCCCTCCATTCCCACAACCCCTCCTCTTCCCTTCCATCAACGCTCCCTCTCTCTTTCTCAGACAGGGTTGAGATAGATAAGCACCGCTGATCAATGAGGTGCTGCTGTGCTCTTTAACTAGACTCTTTCTCCGCACTCGCGGTGTGGGCATCGCTCCTCTCTCCATCCATTTCTACCCCTCTCTCCCCCCTGACCTAATGGATCTGTGAAGCAGAGAGGATCGACCTCTTTCTTTTTTTTTGTTTTCTCATTCGTTCTTTCTCATTGCGCTCTGAAAGGGCCGACGCGCACGAGGCGAAAACCAATCAATCGCTCTTTTTATTATTATTTGTGAAATGCCATAACATGATCGAAACATCAGCCCTGACGGAATTCTGATTGGGGGAAGGCTGACCCCTGAGAGAGAGAGAGAGAGAGAGAGAGAGGGGGGAAAGAAAGGAAACAAAAAATAAAACATGTAAAATTAAAAAGCTTGGAAGAGTCAAATAATAAATAAAAAACAAAAAAAGTAATTAAAAAGTAAAAAGAAAAAAGAAATGCCAGTAAAAAAACTAAAAAAGAAGTAAAGGATAGTTAAAACATCAAACATACTAAAAGAAGAAAGAAAAAAGAAAGAAAGAAAACAAAAAATAAAACGTAAAGTTAAAAAGATTAAAAGATTGAAGAGTCGAATAAAAAATAAAACACAAAAAATAAATAAAAAATAAAAAACAATTAAAGAAAAGAAGAAAGAAATTCTTTAAAAAGTAAAAAGAATCAAGAAATGACAGTAAAAAAAAAAAAAAAAGAAGGAAAGGACATTTTAAAGATCAAACATACTAAAAGAAAGAACAAAAAAGAAAAAAGAAAGAAAGAAAGAAAGAAAGAAAGAAAGAAAATAAATAAATAAAAAGCACAAAAAGTAACATAAAGAATAAAAAAGAATTAAAAAGGAAGAAAGAAATTCTTTAAAAAGTAAAAAGAAATGTTAATAAAAAAATTCCAAAAATTTAAAGAAAAAGAAACAAAAAATAAAAAAGAAGGAAAGGATAGTTAAAGCGTCAAAAGTAAGAAAGAAAGAAAGAAGGAAAGAAAGAAAGAAAGAGGGAAGGAAAAAAAAGGAAAGAAAGAAGTAAAGAGAGAAGTAAAGAGAGAAGTAAAGAAGGAAAGACAGTGTGAGCCGTGTGACTCATCCTTAGTACCTGCCTGGTCAGAGTCACTGCTTTAAATCAACCTGCGTTTTTTTATACTACTACTACTAATTATTATTATTATTATTATTATTATTATTATTATTATTATTATTATAATCATATTATAATAATTATATTATATTATATTTTGAGAAGTAGATCCAGCTATAATAATCTAGTTGAGAGCTTTGGAACTGAACTGATGTAACTGAAGAAGTTGAGGAGCCAGAATTCCCACATCAATGTTCATAGGTTCAGACTAATTTAGTATTTTACTGAATTAGAAAGAAAGAAAGAAAGAAAGAAAGAAAGAAAGAAAGAAAGAAAGAAAGAAAGAACAACAATTTTTTTTAAAACAAAATCAAGAAATGTTAGGTAAAGCATCAACTAAACAGGGAAAGAAAGAAAGAAAGAAAGAAAGAAAGAAAGAAAGAAAGAAAGAAAGAAAGAAAACAAAAACATACAATATGTACAGTTAAAAAATGTAAAAAAAATAAATAAAAAAGAACAAGAAACAAAACAGTCAAATAAAAAAATTAAAAACACAAAAAAGAAATAAAAGAATAACAAAGAATTAAAAAAGAAAGAAAGAAATTCTTTAAAAAGTAAAAAGAAAAAAGCCCTTCTGGTTTAGCATTTTATTGAATTAGAAAGAAAGAAAGAAAGAAAGAAAGAAAGAAAGAAAGAAAGAAAGAAAGAAAGAAGTAAGAAAATCAAAAAGAAAAAATGAAGTAAAAACAAAATCAAGAAATGTTAGTTAAAGCATCAACCAAACAGACAGAAAGAAAGAAAGAAAGAAAGAAAAAAAGAAAGAAAGAAAGAAAACAAAAAATAAAACATGTACAGTTAGAAATGTAAAAATAAAAAAGAACAAGAAACAAAACAGTCAAATAAAAAAATAAAAAACACAAAAAAGAAATAAGAGTAACAAAGAATTTAAAAAGAAAGAAAGAAAGTAATTCTTTAAAAAGTAAAAAGAAAAAAGCCCTTCTGGTTTAGTTTTAAGAAAGAAAGAAAGAAAGAAAGAAAGAAGTAAGAAAAGCAAAAAGAAAAAATGAAGTAAAACCAAAATCAAGAAACATTAGTTAAAGCATCAACCAAACAGGGAAAGAAAGAAAGAAAGAAAGAAAGAAAGAAAGAAAGAAAGAAAGAAAGAAAGAAAGAAAACAAACAAAAAAATAAAAACATGTACAGTTAAAAAATGTAAAACAAAGAATTAAAAAAGAAGGAAAGTAATTCTTTAAAAAGTAAAACAAAAAATGCCCTTCTGGTTTAGTATTTTACTGAATTAGAAAGAAAGAAAGAAAGAAAGAAAGAAAGAAAGAAAGAAGTAAAAACAAAA
>JAOVVG010000001.1:13695892-13706780 GCA_028566375.1 Leptodoras nelsoni
GAGGACATGCAGACTCCACACAGAAAGGACCCAGAGTCTCCGCCCCACCCGGGGATCGAACCCGGGACCTTCTTGCTTACTTACTTACATTTGGAAATATAAAATCTTTTTGTATTGACTCAATACAATAAGTATTGCAGAAATTGTACCTAAAAACAATAAGGTGCTTAAGACTTTTTCACAGTACTGTACATAAGTACTATCGGTACTCGATTACATTACCTGGAGCTCATCGGTTCGCTCTGGGATCGATTCACTGACAGGCCCTCAAAGCGCATGCGCGCCCTTCCTCCTCCCTTTCTGGCAAAAGAGTCCGCCATGGCGCCGCTTGTAAGTACGAATACGTGCCTGAAAATCGCCGAATATGTCGCATCTTGTCCCGTTTCGGGGACTGGAAATGTTACAGATATTATACGAAACCCCCATCTTCAGCTCTGTGGGATTAAATTCCCGTTACACACAAAAGCCGCGGATTTATGAGCATGTGTTTATTATAGGGGTCTGAAACGAGGCCTAGGAAAGCACGTTGTGGGCTGTAATGCAGAGCTGAATCCAGACATGTGGCATTATTCTCACTTTAAGTGCTCTGGATGAGCTGTTGAAGGACATATGTTGTACTGTGTGGTTAATAGAGAGTTGAGTAAGATTGTGATTGAGGCTAAAGTCATGCATGTAAGTGAAAATGTGATGTGAATGTGATGGAGGTATAGGGATGTACAATGGCTGTTTTTATGTCTTTACATATTAACATTATATAACATTATAAACTCTGTGTGCTATAAGCATGCAAACCATTTTCATATCTAACTGATTTGGCTCGAAGGCAGAACTTTATATGTATAATAGGAGACAGGTTCCTCGGTTCCTCCGCTGTCCATGACCTGCTCTCTTTAGTCATCCGTCGCTTCGGTCTGCTTGTGTTTGCAGAAGAAGCCTGTCGTGAAGGGTGGCAAGAAGAAGAAGCAGGTCCTGAAGTTCACCCTGGACTGCACCCACCCGGTCGAGGATGGCATCATGGACGCTGCCAACTTTGTACGTATACAAGACCTGTCACGCCACATACACATGATCACATCTTCAGGAGAAAGATCTACTGAGGACTAGTGGGATGTTAGGGGGGGGTGGTGTACAGTATATAGGATGTGTACTTCATGACCCAAAAAAGGCTTGGACTTACAGAACCTGGTACGTTGTAGATTTCAAACTAAAGTTTATACACTAACACAGATGAAGGATCACAATTGTATTTATTTACTTTGCCATGCTCTCTGCTGGGCATCTTTCCTTTAGATTTTAGATTAATTAATTCATTTATTATTTAAGCCACTTATCCTGCTGCTGGGTCAAGTGGGGTGGGGTGTAGTGGAGCCTCTCCCAGCACTCAGTGAGCAGAACGCAGGTCGACACCCTGGACAGGTCACCAGTCCATCAGATATACCCTGATACACTCACACCTAGAGGCGATTTGGTATCTCCAGTTGGCCAGACTGCACGTCTTTGTACACTGTGGTGGTTTTTGACTCCGAAACTGACCCTGTGTGTGAGCTGTGCCCTCAGATGATGCCCTGGTGTCTGGTCCAGGGCGTCTTCGTGGCTTGTACCCAGTATTCCTGGGATAGACCCTCAGATCCACTGCAGTCTTGACCAACAATCACACACTATTAACTCAAAAGTTAATAGCCATGTGAATTGATGTAATAACCAAACCCCACACAAATAATCTGAATTTTAATGATTTTTTATTATTAATTTTATATTATTTATTTTATTATATTATCTAATTAATAAATAATACATTTATCATTTTTTTAATTATTATTTTTATATATATTTTTATTTTTTTTATTATTATTTTTTTTTTAATTAATTTTTTTCCTTCTCTGTTCTTGCTGTAGGAACAGTTCCTGCAGGAGCGCATCAAGGTGAATGGTAAAGCTGGGAACTTGGGCGGTGGCGTGGTGTCCATCGAAAGAAGCAAGAGCAAGATCACGGTGACCTCAGACATCCCCTTCTCCAAGAGGTTAGTCCTAAGAGCACCCGCACGCCTTGCTTTCATTTTTAAGTTAAGTCTTCAGAATCCTAAAAGTCCGCTTTGATGAGTGAAGGGTGTAGTTTTCGTTGGCTGACGTCACCCAGCGACATGTATTTCTTTGAAAGCAGTAAACAGGAAGTCATACATGTTTAATTAAAAGAGCAGCAGAAGAATGGAATCTGAAGGTACAGGGGACAAAATCTCAATCAAACAGTGGGACAGAAAAAAAATCAACTGATATATTTTTCAACATTCCAGTTTCAGTTGTCTCCATCCATCAAGTCTCCATCCCCTGCTTTCTGTGCTGCTTTTCTGCTGACCGTGGTTGTAAAGAGCGATTATTTTGAGCGGTTGTTTGGCTGTTTTCATTGAAGGAGTTTCCTCACAGAATTTTGCGCAGCGTGCTTTTGTTACATGATCGTGATCACCTGATGGTTGTCCTAATACGGTGGCCCGTGAATCTGCCGAGCATCCGTAAGTCTATCTAATCGCCCGAATTCCTTCAGGACACCTTTAGCATTAGGATTTGGATTGTTATGCACTTTTGCTCAAACCAGTTTGCAACATCTAGTGAGAAATGGGCCTACGTTATACAGGCAGTATACGCGGGCTGTATTTAGTCTCTACATGGTGAAACATCGTATTGCGTTTTAATCGGCCGTGTGTCTACGTTGTACAAATACAGTAATGATTCTGATATTTGTACGTTGTCCATTGAGGACAGTCTCACGGCCGCTACGCCATCTGCATATGCGTTAGAGAACCAAAAAGCTCCCCTTGCATATATACATTTGAAGTTAATTGGATGATAATGGAACAATATAATAGCAATGTCCTGTATAGCAGTCAAGCACGATGACTTTAACTTGTCTCCTGCACCATACATCTTTGTGTAGCTGATTTTCAGGGCCCGTGTATGGAGCACGTCCTGCAAAACATAGTATAATGACCAGTATGCGTCCATGATGTCATGTCCACAAGGATATAAGTATATCTGAGCCTTAACACTTAATCTGAGCATTGTAACTCTGGTCGAGTGCTGTCTGTATACTGAGCGAAATGGACTTGAAGCATGATGGGATTGGGTGTGTGTGTGTGGATGGGATGGGTAAATAATTAGTTAAGTTAGAATAAAACAGAATTATCAGTTGGGGCAGTGGTAGCCCAGTAGGGTTGGACTCCAATCGTTGGTTGTCGATTGGAAGGTCGGGGGTTCAAGCCCTTAACCTGCTGCTCAGCCCGGCCACTGAAGGATGCGGTGTACATACAGTGCCGCTCCCAGGCCCGGTTAATGAGAGGTTTGGATCAGGACAAGCATCCAGTGTGTAAACCTGCGCTGGATTAGGATATGGTGACCCCAAGAATGGGCAGGGGTGGCTCAGTGGTTAAGGTGTTGGGTTACTGAATAGAAGATTGGGGGGTTCAAGCCCCAGCACCACCAAGCTGCCACTGTTGGGCCCTTGAGCAAGGCCCTTAACCCTCAACTGCACAGTTGTGTAAATGAGATAAATGTAAGTCACTCTGGATAAGGGTGTCTGCCAAATGCCGTAAATGTAAGAATGGGAGCAAGCTGTTAAAAATGACATGAAGCAAATATCAGTGTTTCACACTAATCCCCCGCATGTGGACTTCAGCACTTACTGTTTGAATGTCAGCGAAATCCATTCTAATCCATAAACCACTCTGAATTTGAAATTAAATGCAGTACAGAATGCGGGTGGTTATCGTGGCCGGAAGGGTCCTCCGTTTCCGTTCTAGGCATTTTATTATTTATACTCATTATTCGCCAGGCTTGGTCACACCACCATGTGAGGTGTCGCATCCTGGTGTGGATGAGGAAAGGAAGACTCAGGAGAATGGGCTCTTTCCCCTGAACTTCACTGCTCTGCTCTCTTTCAGGGCTGAACTCTCCTTGAAAGCATGCAGACACGAATGAACTTGCCGCTACTGAGCCGCACGCGAGAATTATGTTGTGTTTTTCTTTTGGACCACGCCCCTGCTGTCCCACAATGTAAAATAGGGTTACAAGAAATGTTAACACATTAAATTGCATTATTGAATTAAATATGAGGACAGAAATATCTGAATTTGAGCTGTGGTGTTAAACACGGGGCCTACAGCCGACTTGAAATGCTGAAAGATGTTTGTGATGTAGAGGCACTTGATTTGATGTAGCCTTCAGTGATGAGCAATTAACTGCCAGAAGCGCAGGTCAAGAGCAGGATACGGCGTAAATGGAGTTTGTATAGGAAACGCCCAGATTTTGAGGTTGCTCCGCCCAACTAGTACTGGACACGGTCAGCACCCTGTGTTTGTGGCTTTTTTTGTACACAACATATTTTTGGTCTTTAATTTCAGTGGTAATTGGTTATTGTACATTTAATGTAGTTTCTTTACATTTATGTCTCTTTTTATTCCAAAGGTACCTGAAATATCTCACCAAAAAGTACCTGAAGAAGAACAACCTGCGAGACTGGCTCCGCGTCGTGGCAAACACCAAGGAGAGCTACGAACTGCGCTACTTCCAGATCAACCAGGACGAGGAGGAGGAAGAGGACGAGGATTAAACTCATGCTGTTCTTTTGTAACATGAATAAATTTTCAAAAGAATTCGACTCGTGCTGTTTTTGTGTTCTGAGTGGCTGAAGTAATAGGAATTATCCTGAGCAGGCTTAGGGGCAGGGTAAAGTGGTTTCCTTTGCTTTAAATAAATGCAGAACGTGTTACCTGTTCTAAAAATAAGAGCCTCTGTAATTGCACTTAGTGTCAAGAAGGTGCCGATAAACCCAAGGAGAAAAATGTAACGTCAACCTAATATAATGAGGGTTAAAGGAAAAAATGTGTTGAGCAGAATTTCATGGCCAAAAGTATGTGGACACCCATTTATTCTGTTCCAGATTTATTCCCACTTTGCTACTGTAATAACCTCCACCCTTCTGGGAAGGCTTTCCACTAGCTTTCAGAGTGCGGCTGTTAGGGTTTGAGTTCATTCAGCTACAAGAGCAGTAAAGCTACTCAGAAAGCTAGGAAATACAAAACCATCATTTTTACATTTATTATTAGTATTATAACTTTATTATTATTAGTAGAAGTATAACTATTATTAGTAGTAGTATTAGTAGTACAACTTAGTAGTAGTAGTATTAGTAGTACAACTTAGTAGTAGTATTAGTATAATAAGTTTATTAGTAGTAGTAGTAGTAGTATAATAACTTTAGTAGTATAATAACTCTTAGTAGTAGTAGTATAATAACTAATATTATTATTAGTAGTAGTATAACTATTAGTAGTATTAGTATAATAAGTTCATTATTATTAGTAGTAGTATAATAATAATACAATATACTATTACTAATAATACATTATTAGTAGTAGTATAATAACTAGTAGTATTATAACTATTAGTAATAGTAGTAGTATTAGTATAATAAGTTTATTATTAGTAGTAGTATAATAATAATAATAATACAATATACTACTACTAATAATACATTATTGTTATTATTAGTAGTAGTAGTATAATAACTAGTAGTAGTATAACTATTATTAGTAGTAGTAGTAGGAGTATAACTATTAGTAGTAGTAGTAGTATAAGTTTATTATTATTAGTAGTAGTAAGAGTATAACTATTAGTAGTAGTAGTAGTAGTATAATAACTTTATTATTATTAGTAGTAGTAGTAGTATAATAAGTTTATTATTAGTAGTAGTAGGAGTATAACTATTACTATTGGTAGTAGTAGTAGTAGTAGTATAAGTTTATTATTACTAGTAGTAGTATAAGTTGTTTATTATTATTATTAGTAGTAGTAGTAGTAGTAGTAGTATAAGTTTATTAGTATTAGTAGTAATGTGTAACCCACTATAGCTTCCGTTTGTCATTGTAATATGCTTTATTATAACTCTTAATTCTTAATAACGGCACTTTTTCCTCACTTTTTATACCCCACCCTGCTTCATTTCAAACACATTATAAATGATTAAAGACGATAAAAACCCTAAACCGAATATAAACTCCACACTCAGCGCCTCAGCGCTAACAGTCAGTTTGTTGCTCATTGCACAGTGCTCGTGCGTTTCTTTCCTTCTTTGTCTCGAGCGCCTTCCAGCTGCCGTAACCTTGACAACCGCTCGTGCCTTGCAGCCGGCCGTGCAAAGCGAGCAGCAGCAGCAGCCCTGCGCGCGCGCCGAGCAGCGCAACGAATCTTTTGCCTATTAAACGTCTGTTTATTTTAATCCCGGTAAAGTCCCGGTACCGGAGCCATGTTGGCGTCCACGGAGCTATGCTAAGATAAGCTAAGATAAGCTAAGCTAAAAAAGAAGCCAAACACCCAACAGAAACGTTAGCGTTTTTACAACAACAACAAAAAAACCTCCCTATGACCGCGCGCATTAACCGACACCTGTAAATACACCGGGAAAACGACAAGGCATCACGTGACCCAAACAAAAGGAGAGCGCGCTCTGCGTCCTGCAGGCCTTCACGCTGTGGCGCTGGCGCTGACTGTCGCAAAGACGCGCGCGCACTTTCCGTTAACGCGGGTTGGGTCGAGAGAACTTTACCGGCGTGTATCCCGACGTAACCTCGCGTGCGTTTCTGCGCGCGCGGACACACACTCGGGCACGGAGAGAGGAAAGAGAAAGAAGAAGGGACAATATGCGCGTGAGAGGGATGAGAGGGGCACGCGGCGGTGTTTACACACACACACACACATCCCACTCACGCGCTTCCGCTCACTACTAGTAACACCTGGTTACCAGGGCAGCCCTACTAACTAGTTGCCTGCGCAATTATGGGATGGATTGCCATGGCAACAGACCAGACGTCACGAGCTGGAGCTGGGCATGTGTGTTCCATTTTCGTCTCTTATTTTCAGAGCCGAGGATTTTTGAGTAGACGAGGAAGAGGGAGAGAAAAGATCGGAGCGACTCCGGATTTCATTTTTTCTGCTTTTTTGTAAAAAAAAAATAAAAATTAAATAATAAAAAAAATCTACTAAAAAAAAAAACAAAAAAAAAATCTTCACCTTCAGCTGTCCTCATCCAGTCCTTTAAAAAAAAAGGCGTTGCTTAACCGGGAGTTTGCTTGACTTTTCTTTACCCCCCCTCACCACCTCAGCAGCCCACCACCCTCCTGATCGGACGCACGGATGTAATTTTTGTGCGTGAGGGCGCGCGCGTGTGTGTGTGTGGTGTGTGTGGTGTGTGTGTATGCGTGTGTGTATTATGCGGTGAAGAAGATGCCCGGATCGCTGAGCAACGAGGAAGAGGGCCAAGACGATTTGGATTTTGAAGACGACGTGCCAGGTGAGGGGAGTGAATGAAGTGGACATGGGAGGAGGAAGAAGGAAAGAAGGAAAGACAGAAGCAAGAGAGACAGGGAGGGAGGGAGTGAGGGATAGAGAGGGAGGGAGTGAGTGAGTTTGTAGCCTTCAGAGATGTTCATGCTGCTGGGTTCAATGCAGGGGGCTCAAAAAGAAAGAAAGAAAGAAAGCTGGAACTCTTTACACCTTGTATAAAAAAAGGGGGCAGGACGCAGTGACACAGAGATGTCATAACCACGTTATCGTAACGCGTCACGAGCTGCTCACAGGAAGCCTTCCGTCTAGCCGAGCATCCTGGGATCCTGCATGCCTTTGTGCTTCTCTTATTTTATTCTCACACCGACTGTATGCTTTTGCATGGAAGGTCATAAGATGACATAAGAAATCATGGCTTCCGTTATAGCCGTTAAAGAATAGAAGAAGAAGAAGAAGAAGAAGAAGAAGAGCAGGTCTGAGATATGCATCACCCTCTGGTCATCCATCAAGCTGTGCATGGAATTTTTTAAAAACTTATCTATGTGTCATTAAGTACATTATAAAATGACGCCTCTTCCCAGAGAGATGAAGGCTTGCTCCATGCTTTTGTGTTAAATAAATGACCAGGAGTCCTCCAATTAAGAGCCACGTGTGACAGGGAAACATCACCTACGTACTACTTTTCAGCTTTTCAGCATTTCAGCTGTTCAGCTTTTCTGTCAGTGCACCTGGATTGGATGAAATGGATAAATAAACCATCCTTCACTTTTGGTGCATGTAGGCTGTAGGCTGTTAGGATTTGGGGATTTTACACACTATATATATATATATCTTGGCGATATTAAAAAAAAAATCTCTGGATGGTTGATGGACCAGATTTAGCTTTGTAAGCAGGTTCTTCTAATCAGAAAGGGAAACGGTGTAGAACCGTTAGGGCCTGACCCAGAGAACCAGATTTATGGTAAGATTAATCCTGGTCACACGGATGCTGGTAAAATCTGGACAAATCCTCCAATAAAAGGCGTCCTCCACTTTAGGGTTTAAAAATGAAGATCCTCTAACGGTAGAACCGTGAGTATAGAAAACGACTTCGGGGTCAATCAGCTTTCGCAATCTGGCTTTAGTATAGTGTTTAGTGTAGTGTTTAGTACAGTGTTTAGTATAGCGGTTAGTATAGCATCTAGTATAGCGTCTAGTATAGCGTTTAGTATAGTGTTTAGTGTAGTGTTTACTATAGTGTTTAGTATAGCGTTTAGTATAGTGTTTAGTATAGCGTTTAGTGTAGTGTTTAGTATAGCGTTTAGTACAGTGTTTAGTATAGCGGTTAGTATAGCGTCTAGTATAGCGTCTAGTATAGCGTTTAGTATAGCGTTTAGTGTAGTGTTTACTATAGTGTTTAGTATAGCGTTTAGTATAGTGTTTAGTATAGTGTTTAGTGTAGTGTTTACTATAGTGTTTAGTATAGCGTTTAGTATAGTGTTTAGTATAGTGTGTAGTGTAGTGTTTAGTGAAGTGTTTACTATAGTATTTAGTATAGTGTTTAGTGTAGTGTTTAGTGTAGCATTTAGTATAGTGTTTAGTGTAGTGTTTAGTGTAGTGTTTACTATAGTGTTTAGTATAGCATTTAGTATAGTGTTTAGTGTAGTGTTTAGTATAGCGTTTAGTATAGTGTCTAGTATGGCATTTAGTATAGTGTTTAGTATAGTGTTTAGTACAGCGTTTAGTATAGTGTCTAGCATAGCATTTAGTATAGTGTTTAGTATAGCGTTTAGTATAGTGTTTAGTATAGCGTTTAGTATAGTGTTTAGTATAGTGTTTACTATAGTGTTTAGTGTAGTGTTTAATATAGCATTTGGTATAGCATTTAATATAGTGTGTAGTATAGTGTTTAGTATAGTGTTTAGTATAGCGTTTAGTATAGTGTTTGGTATAGCATTTAATATAGTGTGTAGTATAGTGTTTAGTATAGTGTGTAGTATAGTGTTTGGTATAGTGTTTACTATAGTGTTTAGTATAGCGTTTGGTATTGTGTCTAGTATAGTGTTTAGTATAGCGTTTAGTATAGCGTGTAGTATAGCGTGTAGTATAGCATTTAGTATAGTGTTTAGTATATTGTTTAGTATAATGTTTAGTATAGCATTTAGTATAGCGTTTAGTATAGTGTCTAGTATAGCGGGTAGTATAGCGTTTAGTATAGTGTTTAGTATAGTGTTTAGTATAGTGTTTAGTATAGCATTTGGTATAGCATTTAATATAGTGTGTAGTATAGTGTTTAGTATAGCATTTAGTAAAGCGTTTAGTATAGTGTGTAGTATAGTGTTTAGTATAGCGTTTACTATAGTGTTTAGTATACTGTTTAGTATTGTGTTTACTATAGCGTTTACTATAGTGTTTAGTATACTGTTTAGTATAGTGTTTACTATAGCGTTTAGTATACTGTTTAGTATAGTGTTCACTATAGTGTTTAGTATAGTGTTTAATATAGCGTGTAGTATAGTGTGCAGTATAGCGTTTAGTATAGTGTGTCGTATAGCGTTTAGTATAGCGTTTAGTATAGCGTTTAGTATAGTGTTTAGTGTAGTGTTTTGTATAGCGTTTAGTATAGCATTTAGTATAGTGTTTAGTATAGCGTTTAGTATAGTGTGTAGTATAGCGCTTAGTATAAGGTTTAGTAGAGTGTTTAGTATAGCGTTTAGTATAGAGTTTAGTATAGTGTTTAGTATAGCGTGTACTATAGCATTTAGTATAGCGTGTAGTATAGCGTTTAGTATAGCGTGTAGTATAGTGTTTAGTATAGCGTTTAGTATAGTGTGTAGTATAGTGTTTAGTATAGCATTTAGTATAGCATGTAGTATAGTGTTTAGTATAGCGTTTAGTATAGCGTGTAGTATAGTGTGTAGTATAGTGTTTAGTATAGCGTTTAGTGTACTGTTTACTATAGTGTTTAGTATAGTGTTTATTATAGCATGTAGTATAGCGTGTAGTATAGTGTTTAGTATAGCATTTAGTATAGCGTGTAGTATAGTGTTTAGTATAGCATTTAGTATAGCGTGTAGTATAGTGTTTAGTATAGCGTTTAGTATAGTGTTTAGTGTAGTGTTTACTATAGTGTTTAGTATAGTGTTTAGTATAGCATGTAGTATAGCGTGTAGTATAGTGTTTAGTATAGCATTTAGTATAGCGTGTAGTATAGTGATGTGTCGTTGTCGATAAGACCTGTAACAGCATAGACTTGTTGTAGTTCAGTCTTTGCTTGACAGTTGGTACGGTAAAGCCAGATGCCAAAGAGATGCAGATTATACGCAGCGAGAAGAGTATGCATTGGAAAACTGTTTAAAGTGTAGAATAAAGACGAGAGCGCGGACATGACGGTTGGTGTCAGGAGTGGGAATGTGCCATGAATAGTTAACATACAGTACAGAACGTACAGTATTTAGCTTAAATGCTTTTATTTAGCTTTCTTTGTTTCCTTTAAGGCGACTCAGTGGGTAGCACCGTCGCCTCACAGCAAGAAGGTCCCGGGTTCGATCCCTGGGTGGGGCGGAGACTCTGGGTCC
>JAOVVG010000001.1:14508333-14520019 GCA_028566375.1 Leptodoras nelsoni
GCATTCACACACTAAGGGCCAATTTTCCCATCACCAATTCACCTACCTGCATGTCTTTGGACTGTGGAAGGAAACTGGAGTACCTGGAGGAAACCCACGCGAACACGGGGAGAACATGCAAACACCACACAGAAATTTCCCAGGTCGCCCCACCTGGGGATCCAACCCGGGTCCTTCTTGCTGTGAGCCAACAGCGCTCACATGACATATTTAAATCTGAAATATCACATAAAATTCAAAATTCTTCTACTTACCCACAACTGAACAATCTCGCTCCTTCTTTCCTGTGTGATCTTCTTCTCTATAAACCCTCTTGTTCTCTCAGGTCTCCTCCCACTGTGCTATTCACCATCCCTCCATCCAACCTCCAAGGCTCCATCTAACTCTCTCTATATATTTAAATCTAAATATGGTTGCCTCCAGTTGCATCCCTTCTTCAATTTGGTTAGATTATTTCTTTATCCATGATTGTTGCTACCTCCATCACTTTAGTCATCAATATTAATTATCATCATAAATGCATGTTCAATAATCAGTCAATTTAAAGATTAATAATCTGATGAATGTCTGAGCATTCCATCTATTAGAAGAGTTTATTATTAGTAGCACATATTAACTCATTTTACAGAATATCCAGTTTGAGATAGAAATAGTTTCTGTTTGCCATCAGCTATCAGCTTTTTGACCCCAAGACCTGAATCCATTGGGCGTTTTTGGGATATCGGCTGTGTGAGTGATGTGATTTTTGGAGTGTTACAAAAAACCAAAACCTATTATTGATCAGAAACATATTATTGATCAGAGAGATTGGTTCTAGTTGACATGAAGGCTAAATGAACTCAAATAACCACTATCTGTTAAAAAAAAAGCATGTCAGAATCTAGAACAGCAGAACACCATGTTGAGTTCCAAGTCTGTCAGCCAAGAACAGAAATCCGAGGCTACAGTGGGTACAGAATTGTGTGAAAGTTTCCAACATCTACAGTACACTATATGGCCAAAAGATTATGGACAGCTGAAGATCACAACCAAATGTGGTTCTTTCCCAAATTGTTGCCATAAAGATTGAAGTGCACAATTGTATAGAAAGTCTTTGTATGTATATTTATATCTATCTACCTATCTATCTATCTATCTATCTATCTATCTATCTATTGTGGTGGAAATAAAGATTTTGTGAGACTGGACATGTGAAAAGAAATGATGTTTTATTGAAAGATAGAAAAGTATAAAAGGAAGTAAAAAAGATTAAATTAACACAAGATGAGAGAGCGCTAAAAGTCCACCCCAGCTCTCTGTCTTCTGTCCTTGAGCTGCTCTTTTTGTCCTCCGTAAGTGGGGGTTGATCCTTGTTTTGCTCAGTTTCTGCATGCAAGGCGGTTAGACTTGGGTGCAGGTGTCACTGTGTTCGTCCACGAAGTTATACAGAAACATGTTTATCAGACTTTGGCCTTTGAACAGGGTCACACACTTTGTGCTCAATTAATGTATAACTCGCAAGACATAGAGAATTAAACAATGATTAATAGATGAATCACAAAATATAATGTAAAATGTCATTTTCCCTCACACTATCCATGCATATTTATTTATTTATGTGTGTATAGTCTATGAAAATGCACATATCAGTAAATGTATACTTCACTGTCCCTGTGATGAAGAGATTATACATTTTTATGTATGATGATGTTTTCCAGGCGCTTATTGCTTTACATACCAGCCAGCAAAGGTTTTAACCCCCTGAGGATTTGAATCTACATGGAATAAATGGAAATGTGATAACATTATGCTTATTAATAATAAATCAGCATTTTTTACTAATCGATTAGAGATTAAGTGATAGATGTTTAAATATAGGACAGATTTCCTTTTTTATTCTAATAATTGTATTGTTCTAATAATAACCACAACCAGGTGCTATATCTGTACACATAGTCACAACTCCTCAGGCGTTTCAGTGACGTTTAAGGGGTTGGGCTTGATCAGTCACGTGGTACAGGTAATTTAACAAAACCCTGTATTCGTTGTAGGGAAAGGAGGTATTGTTTTATCAGGTTGTTTTATAGAGGTATCAGGAGTTAGAAGTGTGCACAAATAAGATGATAATGCCGGGGATTATTTTGGGTCGCTCGTTATCAGGATTTTTCCAGAAACAAATCATGTGTTCTGGAGCATTAAAAAAGACTTGTAATCAACACGGTAAGGACTTTCACACAAGTCTGTGATTTGTGTGAAAGTGATTTTATTTTAATTGAGTATAACTTTTATAAACATGCTTAAATTACAGTATGCGCCAGTGGAAATGTGGGGGGTAAAGGGACAGATTTGGGGGCGCTGGCAACTCAGATAAATGTTTTAATTGTAGCCTTATTATAACGTCATTATATACACGGTACAGTTGTGCTTGTGTGTTATCGAGGCTTACGCGAGAGATAGAGAAGTGTTCGCTGGGGATTAAATAGACAACCAATGACTAACTTTGTAACGTGTAAAATAAATATTCTGATTCTGAATATTCTTGATAAATGTGTCTTTGAACTAATTGCTGACTGAGTGCATGCATATTGAATGCAGATCCACAGTTATCTGGCTAATCTTATGGTGGATATTAGGGGGGGAAATGGCTTAAAAAGCCACAAACCTCTGTTTCTGCTTCTTTGGACGGTGCAGCTTCCTGAAATAAAACCCCCCGGCTGGGGAAGAGTAGTGTTGCGTCAGCGTCAGGCACCGTTTCCACGGTAGCTCCTCCTACTCACCTCCAACTTCCACCTCAGTTCATAAACAGTGATGCTCAGGGAAGGAATGGAGAGAGAGAGAGAAGCATCAGGGAGAGGTAAGGACAGGAGAAGTGAGAGGGGGAAAGAGTGAGGAGCACCTTGAAGGAGAGCAAGTCGGGCATAAGAACAGGAACATAGAAGAATCTGCAGACCCTGTAGCCAACCCACATAATTTTTTGATGATGAGTTTTTCAATGTGTACATCTGTTTATTCTGTCTAAAATAAACCTTATCCGGACAAACAATTTCTTCAGTTTATTTAGAATGTTTTATATACACTGAAACACCAGAAAAACTGGTAAAGCAGTTAATAGCAAATTGGGTGATGGGTTCCCTCTTGAGTCTGGTTCCTCTCAAGGTTTCTTCCTCTTTTGAGGAAGTTTTGAAGGAGTTAGATCATTTGAAGGAGTTTTTCCTTGCCACCGTCGCCATCGGCTTGCTCATTAGGGATAGCTGTTGGGGACAAGGCCTATAGGCCATGTCCTGATTTCTTGTCTTTGTAAAGCTGCTTTGAGGCAATGTCCTTTGTTAAAAGTGCTTTAGAAATAAAATTTAATTGAATACTTCTTAGGTCCCCATGGGATCATGGAGGGAACGTTACACAGTCCTCACGCTGATGTCCATTGAGGCCCCAGCACTGAATTCTGATGTTACTTGAGGCAGTGTTGCACACCTATCATGTGAAACGATTCTCACCAGGCAACTCTGGATACGTTCACCGAGAGTCTATGAATGTATGAAATGCTATGACCCATCTCACGAGGTAGTCTTCCTTCTTCTGTATTATTCCATACACAAGGTACCAGTTCCACTAGCAACAAAAGCATGATGCTATCATCACCATGCTTAACAGCTGGTACAAAATAACTTAGGATTGAACGATTCATCTTTGCTACCCCAAACATACCTCTGGTCATTGTGCAGCTCAAATTTGTTTCGTCTGACTCTAATGAACAACCAAATAAACATTATATGTCCAAAAAGGATTAGGGAAAAAGTAAATCACTTATTTCCTTTCTCTGTTTAATCAATATATATAATGCTTATCATGTCTTCTTCTTCTTCTTTCAGCTTTTTCCTTTATCAGGGGTCGCCACAGCGAGTTAATCTTTTCCACCTGACCCTGTCCTCTACATCTTCTATTCTTATCCCAGTTCCCTGCATATCTTCTTTTACCACATCCCTATATCTCCTCTTTGGTCTTCCTCTTCATCTCTTTCCTGGTAGTGTCATCTCCAACATCCTCCATCCCTCCTCTGCACATGTCCAAACCATCTCAGTCTTCTGTCTCGCACTTTGTCTCCCAGTTTTCCAACCTGTGTTGTTCCTCTGATGTTCTCGTTCTTAATCCTGTCCAGCCTGGTCACACTTAAAGAGAACCTCAACATCTTAAGTTCAGCCACCTCTAGCTCTGCTTATCATATCTAGTCCAAATATCCACCTATCTCATTGGTTCTCCTCATTATACATAATCAACATGCAGGTAGCCTTCAGACATGTCCCAACAGTCACAGATAGAAAACAGGAAGCTAATAGCATCATCATCATCATGGCATCAAGGCCCCTTCATCCTCCCTGTACAACGTACAATTATGTCTTGCTTTTGGCTTTATGTGCACAGTCTTAAATTCCAACAGATCCATGAATTTCAAAGCATGTCTCTCTAAAAGCACTATGTTCCTGTGTTCACAAAATCCCACATTGTTTACAATACTTATGCTTCTTTTTTTGTGTAGTATGGACAGCGTTTGTAGGGGATAGGTTGTATGTGTTACCTTACACCTCCATGCAGTAATTCTAGACCCAGTAGTACAAGTGAACAATACAGAGTGTACAGTGCTTTATGATTCAGGATGTGCCTTGTTGTTTTTCCCAAGAAGTGCAATTCTCCTTACCAACATTATATGTAAGGCTCACTCATTACTGTATATTGTATGGGTTTTCCAGCAGATTTTGTGGAAATGTATTTATGTATAAAAACCTGCTGAAAATTGTAAGTGAAAGTCTATACTTGTGTGTATGGAAGCCCTGAACCACAAGGTGTGAAATTTTCTTTATAGTGAGCATATAGAGCATATTATATAAGCATATTAAGCTTTTTGTTACTGATGCACACTGATGTCTGTTGAGGCCAGCTGACATTGGTCAGGTTCCCACAGAATCTTTTTACAGCCACGCTGCTGGTTTTGCTGGAATTCTTGTAGTCACGGTACACCCTTGAAATGCTCATATGTGAAAATCCAAACTTTGCTTCTACCTCTAAAATGCTATGACCCGTCTCATGATCTCTATTAAAGCTCTATTAAACTACTATTAAACTATTAACTATTAAACTGCGCTGAAAATCATAAAATCAAGATAACTTGCCATTCTTATGGCAGAAATAACTCTAGAAGCTTCCATAGATGTCTGTCACTTTATATACGCACTGGCGGATGCAACCAGTACTTCAGTGTACATTATACTATGTATTAAACCTGTATCTATTAACACTTCCTTTCCCGACACCTCACGTTCTGATTCAAACTGGTGTTAGATTGTGTAGTTGTCTGTTCTCTGCAGGTCCTGTGAGAGGGACAGTGACCTGTAGACCGGCTCCATTACTAAGAGCTACACCTTGTCGTGCTTTAATTGATGACCCGATCACCCTGAAGGCAGATCATCTGCCACCAAATTCCCCTGTCACAATGAGAGCACGGATGGAGTGTGACGAAGGACATTTGTGGCAGTCTTTCTCTCACTACCACTCTGATCAGGATGGAGTTCTAGACTGTGAGTGATTTTTTTGGTTTGTTGAAAAAAATGTCAGTTTTTTTCATAAGAGAGAAAGGGCGGAAGGTAAATAAACTTTTATACATCTGTAACAGTGACAAAACACCCCTCTGTTGGTGGTTCATATGTTGGCTGTGAACCAATGGGCCTATTTTGGAGTCTTCAGCTTGCACCTGGTGGGAAACAAAGTGTGAGGTAGGGAAGGTTAAAGAAATAAAAGCTTTATAAGAGGTGTATATTCATGCATATTTATTATAAAGCCATATTTAACATCTCTGTAACATCTAAAGTTCAGTAATGGTTAAACAGTTCTGTTTAATGTATTTAAGTGTTTTACTCTTCCTTACTAACTTGCAACCAACAGCTCATCCTCAATATATTTCCTGAGATTTAAATAAGTGAAATACAGAAATGTGTGATTATTCACAGTCCTCTTCTGTTCTTTGCTTTAAGGTTGAGAAAGAAAAATGTGGAAACGCCATATACAGTGGACGTGTCCCTGCTGGAAGGCCACATTTCGCCTCTTAATTCCTCCAAAGATGAGCAGGTTAGCAGAGAACGTGAGCTCGCTGCAGTCTCACTTCAGCGCTGGTACATGGTGCCGGGTGTGAGGAGAATCGAAATACGGCAAAATGGTGTGGTGGGAACGCTCTTCCTCCCTCCAGGTTAGTTGGACAATTGTAGATGCACAAAAGCCACACCCCCTTTACCAGGATTTTATTAGTAGAACTAATAGTAGAACAAAAATGGCAGTCAGTTCCAGTGAATAAGTGAACTGGAACCAACAGCCTAAGATGCAATGCTTCTTCCGCTGAGCGTGACACCCACAGAGGCCACGCCCCCTTCACTTCAAGCCTTCAATTGGACCAACACCCACCAAGCCCACACCTTTTCTTCATTGGACATGGTACCTACAACCTATCCCCTACCAATGCCTAAGTGCATTCTGGGTGTTTGGCTTTCTTTAGGCCACATTGTTGAGATACTACACCTACTGCAGTGACCCAGATATTCTACAGCATACTTCCAGTCTTGATCTATAAATTCCCAAAACTATGTCACTATAAAATACTAGCACTATTAGCAGTGTACTGTACTGAATAGAAGGAGGTTTCCTTGGAGAAGAACTTCTCTTAAATCCCTTACATTTTGTTTCAATACTTTTGTCCAGGTCCGGGTCCATTTCCAATAGTTTTAGATCTGTGGGGTTTGGCTCGAGGTCTGGTGGAGTATCGGGCTGCTCTGTTTGCCTCACACGGTCTGGCCTGCATGACTTTAGCCTACTTCGATCATGAAGATCTTCCTGGCCCCCCAAAACGCATCAATGTGGGAGCCTCGTACTTCAAGGTAAGGTTATTCCTTCCTATACCTTCCAAATTCCTATTCATTTAACAGAATAAGTGCAGAATTACTTGCTATGATCACAAATTGGGTGTATAAAAGCAGTCCTATTTATACTGCATACTGGTGCAATTATTGTAATTCAGGACATACAGTACACATTCGTGAACTTTCATGCTCATTTCTGCAGAACGATTCACCAGTTCCACCCACTCCTGCTGTTATTATTGCGTACTTACTCAATATTTTACTATTAAGAAAATATACAGTAAAAAAGCAAAGCACTTCTGTAAGTCCCTCTCAATAAGGGCATTTACTAAATGCTGTTTGTGTGTACGTGTTCCCTAGGCAGCATGGCAGTTTCTGTGTGATCATCCACAGTTGTGTGAGGACCGGATCGCCATTGTTGGAATTTCTTTTGGGGTCTATGTAGCTCTATGGATCGCCACCTCGCCTTCTTTTAATGTAAGACACGGTGACTTCAGATAATCACATCCCTGCACTTGTGTAATAACACTAACAAGGTTTTAACATGACAATAGTAATAATTTTATTGTACATACATACACAACGTTTGGACTCGGAGACAGCTTTACCGAGCAACCAATATATTTTACTGCCATCCCTAATAAATATAATTAACCGACTTTACCTATATACTTGTCAACCACATGTTGCTCAATGTTAATACTAATGAACCCAAAAGATTCTGCAAGGCCCATTGTCTAGCTAAGAGTTAAGTGTGTGAGACAACGGGAAAGGGGTGGGGCTTCCAGGTAGTTAATATGGGCGAATGCACAACACCCGTGGATGTTGAATAGACTCATCTCCTGAGTGTTAACTTGTACTAGCATACTCCTAGGTTAAATTGTGGAGTTGGTATACAAAACATGTAAAGGTTTGCAGGTCTGGTAATATTAGTACAGATAGAAGACACTGTGTATTGTGTAATATCATGTAATATTATGTAGGGATGATAAAATTGTTACAAACAAATTTGTTTTCCTTCTATAACCTGTCCAGCCGAAGTGTGTGGTTTGCATCAATGGACCGTTCTGCAGCATAAACAAGTTATTCGGGGAAAACGGAGAGACTGTTGATCTGTGAGTAAGAGTTACAACTGTTACAGTGTGATATCTTATGGTCCTTATGGTACTCCAGAAGTGTATGGGACAGACACGTTTGGTGTGAAATGCTGTACTATGCACTATATATTTGAGCATGAGAAAAGTCTTCAGAACACTTTGTAAGACTTTGTACTTTGCAGTTTATTAATAACTTGGAAAAGCTGGATTTTTAATTATTAACACTGAGAGGGGAAAAAAGCCTGTTTATAGCTGCTATGATGAAAAGTACACTATATGGAAAAATGTATTGGACACCGACACATTATACCTACAGGAGCTTTTATGACACTGATGTTGGATGAGAGGGGCTGACTCGCAATCTCTGTTCTCAATCTCTAGTTCATTCCAAACATGGGGATTGAGATCCCAGTGGGGTTGAGATCAAGGCTCTGTGTGGAACTGTTAAGTGCTTCCACACCAAACTCACCCAACCATGCATTTATGGACCTTCATTTATGCATTTGTGCACAGTCATGCTAAAACAGAATAGGCTCTTCCCCAAACTGTTCCCACAAACTTGGAAGCATACAATTGTCCAAAATGTCTTGGTATTCTAAAGCATTAAGATTTCCCTTCACTGGATCTAATGGGCCTTGGCCAACCTCTGAAAACAGCTCTATTGCATTTATCCCTCAATGCAGTCAGGCAGGTAATATTCTCCTGGTATTCACCAAACCCAGAGTCATCGATCAGACTGTCAGACAGAAAAGCATGATTCATCACTTCACAGAACACTGCTCCAGAGTCCAGTGGCTACACGCTTTACACCATTTCATATGACACCTGGCAGTGCACTTGGTGACATAAGGATTGCATGCAGCTGCTCAGCCATGAAAACCCATGCCATGAGTACAGATTTATTTTGATATTAATGCCAGAAGAGGTTTGGAACTCTGCAGTTATTGAGTCAGCAGTGTGTTGGCAACTTTTATGCATTATGCACCTCAGCACTCAGCAGCTCTGTCACTTTGTAGCACGAGTTGCTGTGGTTACTAAACACTTCCACTAATAATGCAGTAATAATACCACTCACAGTTGAACATGGAATGTCTAGGAGGGAAGAAATTTCATGAACTGACTTGTTGTAATGGTGGAATCCTATTACAGTCCCATGCTCGAGTTCAGAGAGCTTTTTAGAAAGACTCATTCTTTCACAAATGTTTGTTAAGGCAGACTGCATGAATAGGTGCTTGAAATTATACACCTGTGGCATCCTGAATTCCTGACTTTTAGGACATCTAAATAATTATGATGTAATGCTGAAAAGCATCATAGCTGAGCTGTTAGTAATTATTGTTTCCATAGTGACAGTGATGGGACTATCAGAAAGTGCTTATAAAGTAAAAGTATTAAACATGACTTGTCAAAGGATAAACAGGCAGCTTTGCCTGGCAGGCAGATTGAGAAATGAACCAGCAGGGGGAGCCATTTTCATTCATTCATTCATCTTCTTGGCCGCTTATTCCTTTTCAGGGTCATGGGTGAGCCAGTGCCTAGCTGGCCACATAGGGCGCAAGACAGGAACAACTCTAGACAGGGCGCCAATCCATCGTAGGGCACACATACACACTCACGTGCACACACTCACACACTAGGACGCCAATCAACCTAACGTGCATGTCTTTGGACTGTGGGAGGAAACCAGAGTACCCGGAGTAAACCCACACGGACACGGGGAGGACATGCAGACTCCACACAGAAAGCACCCAGACCGCCCCACCCGGGGATCGAACCCGAGACCTTCTTGCTGTGAGGCGACAGTGCTACCCACCGAGCCACAGTGTCGCCCTACTATTTACCTCAGCATCAAAAATAATAATATATTATATATACACAAGACACAGTGAAGCAATGTATACTGCATGGGATTTGTTCTTGTTTTTTTGTTGCTGTTGTTTTTGTATTTTCAGCACATTTTAGTGACTTTGTTTATTTTAGAATTTAGTGCTAGTCTAAACATAAAGTGAGAAAAATGTGTGGAAAAATGTGTATATTTTATTATCGTTCCAGAAAACAAAAACACTGGACCATTACTGATCAAGGCTACGTGAATTTCAAGGAGCTCTCTTTACCCTGTAATGTCCCACCTGAAAACTTTATTCAGGTAAATAAGCTTCATTCATGTAAATTATTTCTCTCTGACTATATTACACAGATTAGGGAAAAAAAGGTTTAGTTAAATCTACTAAGAATTAGCATTTTATATTTGATGTACAACTAAAAAAACTAAACAAATGTGACCTATATTATTATGATTTATCACGCAAAAATATCCCATATATTTTACCTATAGCTTTTATGTTTGTTTGGGAAGAACAGCATTAATATCTGACCAAATTAATTTTTAAATGTTGAAATATAAATGTTGATATTATCACCATCCTAAGTTTTATGATAATTACTTAATTTTTACACGTGTGTCTTACTCTTACATGTATTATCATATAATCAAAATAATCTGTGAATAATCTTGTTATTAAACATGTAAAACAGGCAGTGTGCTGTACCTGTAGGTTGACTTGAGAGAGCTGGAGAGCTCATGGGTTGCTCTTCTATATTCTCTGACTCTGTCTTTTTGTCATCCTGCATCTCCCTGAGCACACCACTCTCCCTGCTCTCATTCCTGGGTAATCTTGTAAATTACACTGGCTATTTTTCTTTTCAATTTTCCTGAGAGGTTAAAAGAAAACCTACATCTCAACCATCTCTAGCCGGCTTCGTATGCCAAGCTAAGCAAAGATACGAACAACAATCTTGCTGTTGGTGGTGGGATTAAAATTTTTTAATAAGAGTTTCTCTTACGTATCTTCCACACAACTCCTTATTTTGTGAAGTCATAACCTGTTTCAAGTTTGCACAAAAGCGTGTATTCTAATATAGTCCCTGCAGACAAAACTCTCCAATATGCATGCAAAATCTGATATTCATGCAAAAGTCCCATTTTCACACCAGCAAAAAAAAAAGTGCCCAAATTATGAAGACACAACTGTACGGCAAGTACGTTTCGGAAGTAGTCACTAACTACTTACAAGTAGCTAGAACTAGTTAGTACTTCTAACATAATCAACTTTGCAACCGTACAGTTAACTAAATCATTCAAAAGGCAACATAGTAATTTCTGCTTTGATAAAAAGCACTTGGCTTACTTGGCTGCTGAAATCTCCCTGCTTGGTCTGCAAGCACCAATAGAGAATTCTTTAAAAGCAACAACTAAAGATTACCATGCAAAAGTGTGAGTTGTACCATTATTATGGGCCCGTGTGTGAACCGCAGCTGTAAAGAAAATTCCTCCCGAAACCGTGTTGTGCAACATAACTGGTTTGGGGTGGCCAGAGTGATACCAGAACAGTGACCAGGGATGGACAAATCCTTGGCTCCGCCAGTGTTGCTATGGTGACATAATAAGCCTTGTATGAGCTGAAACGTTGTGTGTGTCTTCAACAGATCGAGAAGGTGCGCTGCCCTCTGCTGTTCATCGTTGGAGAGGATGATTTATCCTGTCCATCTGCAGAGAACGCGGACGAGGTGAGGGAAACATCTGATGTTTCGGAGATGTTTTAATTCAGTCAGTCAGTCATTACTGACTTCATTAGTACTGCTTATTCCCAGTTACGGGGTCACGGGGGAGCCGGTGCCCAGCCGGCAACTCTGAGCGCAAGGGCAGGAACC
>JAOVVG010000001.1:15504489-15515537 GCA_028566375.1 Leptodoras nelsoni
AAGATCCAGTGGTGCAAAATGCAAATTCTTCCAATTTTTTAGCTGGTCTTAAGATTTCGATCAGGAGTGTATATAAAAAGACTAAATAATTCAAACTTTGATTTGTTTGGGTTTGAATTGTGAGTTTTATGATGGGTTGCTGCATTGTTTTCATACAGATTGCACTGTCAAACTGAAATCGCTCATTTATTTCTAATACAAATGAAATATTTTAAGATTTGTCATTTAATATACAGGTAAATGGCATTAAAGGAATGTAGATATGTATATATATTCCCGTGCGCCATAGGGCTTATGCGTGGGGATGATGGTTCAAGGTTTTAGAGACCTTAGACTGGGATCTCAGATAAATGGTAGGACACATTTCAGTTGCATTCTAGCCTCAGAGTATCCAGACTTTGTTTTTATGAAACCCTCCTGAAGTGCCTTGTCACTGAAACAATGCAAGAAAGTTTGGAGCAATGGTAAGCGATCAAATTCTGCATGGAAATTGGTAAAAGTGCATGAGAAGGTCTTGAAGAAAGGTTATGGACAAGCTACCCTATCATCAGCAAGAGTCTACTGATGGCAAAAAAAAATCAGAGTGACCACAGGAGATGAATCATTGGTGTTCGAGTACATATCCTCATAAGTGTTGAATGGCACATGACAATGTCACCTCGCCAAGTCAAAAATCAAGTCACTGTTCATCATCTTTTTGTGATTATCAAGGGATTGTCCATAAAGAATCTGTACCATAAGGCCAAATGGTAAATGGAACATTTTGGTGCATTTGAGGAAGAAAGTTTCGCATGTGCACTGTCAGATCACCTCTTCATGGATCCTCCATTATGAAAATCCTCCACTTTCCTGGCTGTATGTGAATTTTTGGCTGAAAAAAACATTCCAGTCCTTCCATATTCGCCCAATAGCCCCGACTCTGTTCAGTCTGATTTATTCTTGTTCCCCAAGATTAAAACACATCAAAAGCTAGTTTGTCAATTAAGATGAAATGCTGCTTTATAAAAGGAGGACTGACTTACGTGCTTGGTGAAGAGAAAATCGTGATTAGCAGTAATACTGATATGTTGCTGAATGCTGATAAATACAGTTTTTTTTATTCTTCTGAACATAAGTCAAAAGACTGTTCGCCCCAGCAATAAAAATTTATATCTTCACATCCACCTCTCATTGTATGTGAAATGCAGGTGAAGAAAAGGTCTCTGTAAATGTCAGCTATCACAGCCCGTGTTCAATATCGGTCACTGGACTCTCCATTCAACTGAGATAGTGGCATTCTTCTTCAGATCAATGGCGGTCTAAACCTCGTCTGTTAGTTTATATTGCTGCTGTCAACCTAGCCGACCTTTCTGTCCAGCACTGAAAATAACCCCGGGTGGGTCATAAGACTTTTGGCCAGTAAGGTCAAGGTAGAGGTCAAGTCAGCATTAAACACTAGGGGTGCAGGGTGGATGGGTGGTGTTGGGATGGAGAGGTGGTCCTATTTGCCAGATTTTATGTTGCACAAGCAGGAATCTCAAGAGCTGTGAAAGCCCTGGGGTGGTGTTTATTATCTTTCGCAGGAACCTAGAAGAAATGACAGTGTGTGGCATCCATTTTGGAAGCTTTATAGTGTCTGTGGGAAGGTAGGATTGGTCCTGGTAATTGTGTCCTGTAGACAGGAGTGAAAGTGGCTCAGATTGTTAATGCTTTGGATCTGGACATTTTTTTTTTGAAGAGTCCTCTGAATCTTCAGGCAAGTTGCAGGTTTAGACAATAAACCCTACAAAAGCTGTAAGCAAAAATGAAATGATAATAATAATAATAATAATAGAAATGCAACTTAGATATAATAATAGAGTAGTCAGTGTACAGCAGTATAGATTTACTGTCTTCTGAAAATAACTCAACACACAGTCATTAATGTCCAAATAGCTGGCAACATAAGTGAGTACACCTCACAATGAACATGTCCAAATTGTACCCAATTGTGTTGTTGTCTCTCGCTGGTGTCATGTGACTCCTTAGAGTTACAAGGTTCCAGATGTGAATGGGGAGCAGGGCTGTTAAATTGGGTGTTTTGTGTACAATTGGACATACAACATGGCACCTCATGGCAAAGAACTCTCTGAGGATGTGAGAAATAGAATCGTTGCTCTCCATAAATATGGCCTAGGCTATAAGAAAATTGCAAACATCCTGAAACTGAGCTATAGCACAGTGGCCATGGTCATACAGCAGTTTTCCAGGATGGGTTCCCCTCAGAACAGGCCTCACCAGGGCCGTCCAAAGAAGTTGAGTCCATGTGTTAAGCGTCATATCTAGAGGTTGGATTCAAAAAAGTGATGCATAAGTGCTGCCAGCATTGCTGCAGAGGTTGAAGAAGTGGGAGGCCAGCCTGTCAGATCCGACCATACGCTGCAAACTGCATCAACTTCTGTGGTCCCAGAAGGAAGCTTCTTCTGAAGCTGACACACAAGAAAGCCTACAGTTTGCTGAAGAAAAGCAGTCCAAGAGCATGGATTACTGGCACCATGTCCTTTGGTCTGATGAGACCAAGATAAACTTGTTTGGCTCAGATGGTGGCCAGAATGTCTGGTGGCATCCTGGTAAGGAGTACCAAGATAACTGTGTCTTACCTACGGTCAAGCATGGTGGTGGTAGCATCATGGTATAGAGCTGCATGAGTGCTGACGGCACTGTGGAGCTGTGGTTCTTTGACTGTATATATTGAATATGTGTTTTTAAGTTTGCTGTTTTGTTTTTCTGAATATATTCTTCTGCCAGAAGACTATTCTTTAAAGCTTTCAGGATGAGACTTGCAGACCTCCCAGAAATTAAAGGAACAATTGACAATGCAGTAGTCTGAGTTCATGTGTATGTGGTGGAGTGAAAGGAGAAAAGTCTCACCTGACAAACAAGTGTACATGAAACCCATTCCTGCAGCTCCTCACCTGACAGCAGGGACACAACGAGCAAGCTTCCCACTGCCCACTCACCCTGATGGACAAGATAATGGAGTGCAATAATGGCACTCTGTCCAGAGGCTTCCAGACACCCAATGTTCATCACTGCCCTCCATGTCATCAGCACAGACACATAAATACACAGGTGACGTGTGGATAGGGGCCAAGGCAGACCCTGATATTATTTCTGCCACCCCTATATGTTAGAGACACACACAGAGGGACAGACTTAAAGATCATGACATTGTTGTTTGTACAGGTTTAAAGATTATCCCAGGGTGTCTCAGCATTCAACACATGTTTTTTTCCAAAAGGCTATAAGGTTCTGCAGACAAGTCTGACTCCAGGCTTCCCACCATGCTCAGTACTAGAATTGTATATATTTACACTAAGCCTTATAATATGTGCAATGTGTGATACCAAGGACAAAAATGAGAGGATTATAGGTTTAACAGGTAGCCTCTTTAATTTCAAGTAAACCTGTAATGGGTCACAAGTGAATGCTTATTGTTGTGTTTATATAGTGTTTAAAAGAGCAATTGCATTGGTATGTAAGGGAAAAAACGGGGGGATATTGCATGCTGTTAAAGCAAAATAATCAGTGGCAGAGTGGTGTGATTATTTCCCTATTAGAACAGAAACGTAATCCTCATATAAATGGCAACATGCCAGTGATTAAAAGTTCTGACTTATTATAACACTGTCATACATAATTTATGTGTACATAAATTAAGTTAACTCACTATCCTATTTTTTCTCAGGTAATCAGCCAGAAAAACAAACTGTCACAAAAATGTAAAAAAAAACAAAACATTTTGATATGAACCCGGAATGCAAAAAGTCTTTCCGATGGCAGAAATCTTGTGACATTACAAAGCTTTGGCACTGGAGACTCCTTCCATAATTGTTAAATAAACATCTCAGGCTTTGCAGCTTTCACAATATCAACAATTGTAATAATAATAATAATAATATTAACATTTTATTTGTATAGCGCTTTTCACAATTCTCAAAGACACTTTACAATAGTTAAAATCAGAAATAAAAAGCATAAAAACATGAAAAGAATTTTTTTTTTTTTAAGATTAGGATGCATCCACTAGATAAAAAATAGTAATTATAAGTTAAAAGCCGTTTTAAACAAGATGAGTTTTTAAAAGTGATTTAAAAGTAGGCAAGTCTGAGCAGTCACGTAACAGTTTTGGCAAAGCGTTCCAGAGTGAGGGAGCAGCAACAGAGAAGGCTCTATCGCCCCAGGTGCTTGGTCCTGAAGCCTGTGGATAGAAGGCCAGCATCAGAGGAGCGAAGGTAATGGGATGGATTGTGACGTTGGAGCAGGAGCAGAAATTGTGGAGGGACTTGTAGGTGAGTAGGTTTATTTTGTACTGGATGCGATACGGGAAAGGAAGCCAGTGGAGCTCTTGCAGGACAGGTGCGATGTGGTCACGAAAGCGAGTGTGTGTCAGCAGACGTGCAGCAGAGTTCTGAATATACTGAAGTTTTTTAGGACTTTGTTGCATGTACCATAAAGAATACTATTGTAGTAGTCAAGTCTAGATGTAATGAAGGCGTGGATGAGAGTTTCAGCGGTAGAGAAGGTCAGTGAGGGGCGGAGACGTGCAATGTTTTTTAGATGGAAGAAAGCAGTTTTAGTGTTTATTTTTTTGTATAAAATTGTATATTTTTTGTTCATTTTAATTTTTAAGCTTTGAGTGCATCATACAGGTCTCTCTGAACTATTGGTTACTAAACAATAAAACATCAATTTGAATGAAGTAAAAGCTATATATAAGCTTTATAAAAGCTTACAAGAGCTATAAAAGTTGCAGGATCTGCTGTTATAAGACAGGTCATCAACATCTGCTGAGTTAAGAATTTAACACTGGTATACTATAAAGATTACTGTTGACTAAAAACTAAAAAGAGAGACCAGGACTGCTTTTGGAGACTCGATAGTTTACAGCAAAGTGTTCCAGCTGATAGATAACAGAACATTTTCTTCCATAAAACCATCTTTCTCTAATAGTGAACTGTTCCTTTAAACAAGACACATGTTAATGGCAAAGAAGAAATGTTAGCACTAAAGCAGCTGTTTTGACTGGGAAACATGTTACCGTCTACGAGAAACCCAAACCAAACGTTCTATATCGTCTGGAATCTGAATTTCTGAGGTACTGTTTTGAAAATAGTGCATGATTTGAGCCTTTCAAGGTTTGGAAATTGAAGCACACACACACACTTTATGTTTGATCTTTCCAAGCAAAGCAAAACTGCGTGATTTCAGGATCCGTGTGTCAAAAAAGGGGTTTGAGATGTTTTGTAGCAAAGAGGAATGGCACATAACACTTTGTAGAGGAGTAGCGGTGGAACTAAATTAAGACTATATTCCCCGATATGGCTGTTAGAGACAGAGCATGGGGCTTTGAAATAGGGGTTAAATGCAGTGCCACTATCCGTAAATCTGTTTAATGTATACGGATTCAGATTTAAAATTTATGACTGTGCCTGCAGAGCCTAGTCTCCTGCCAGGGGCGCAGATGGTATAGATTTGGCATACCTTGTATTAAATACATTTAAATCTGCAACTTGGGTTACCACAGATGTCATCACAAGCAATACCATGATGGTCACATGGTCAAGTGATATAAAAAAAAGCTTGCACAACCAGCACAAATGGCAGAATGAAGCCAATGATGAAGGCAAACAATGTAAGGAGATTTAAAGTCTACATATACCTCACTCAGTGAAATCATCAACAGGTTTCCCCCATATTTCAGATAGATGTGTTTACGGATTTACTGTATTAATAGGGAAATAATCTCTAAATAGCCTAAATAAGTAAAGACGATAAGTAAAGTTGCACACCTGCTACAAAGTGGTAAATGTAAAATTGTTGGACTGGAGGTGAGCATTTGCCTAGTCTAAGGTTTCAGTAACAGGAATTGTTTTTATTAGTAGATAAGTTATTTGCTGTTGCTAAATGAATTTATACATTGCTAAATACAAAATTTCCTCATAGCCTAATATTTTTTTGCTATACTTTGCTGTAATATGCTGTTAGAATAAAGCACTAAATCTTGCTTTCTTCAGACTTTTCTAGATCCCTGTTCTTTAAAGCAGGTCCCCCACTCTTACCTGGAAGTGATCCCATTGATTGAAAACACCTGACTAGTATTTTTGTCTCTTTTGTTTGCTTTGGTACTTTTAGGACTTTTATTCAGAAATATAGACAAGTCCAAATGGTTCATAGACTTTCAACGCCATTGTATTAGCATCTCCTCACATAATGGGCAACATTAAAGTATACTGGGAGTCAAAACATATTGTGGTGAAGGCTTGCTGTTGTTTAGGTAAATGATTGGCAACTCATTTATGGCATTTGGCAGACACCCTTATCCAGAGTGACTTACAGTTATCTCATTTATACAACTAAGCAGTTGAAGGTTAAGGGCCTTGCTCAAGAGCCCAGCAGTGGCAGCTTGGGGGTGCTTGAACCCCCAAGCTTCTATTCAGTAACCCAACACCTTAACCACTGAGCCACCAATACCCCATATATTAACAACTCCATACCTGACAACAAAGTAACAGTTTGATAATGTATGTTGACCTGTGTTGACTCTTGCTTTATTAAGCAAGTCCTATCATGATGTTTGGAGTGTTAAATTAGGCAAAATGCCTGGCCAAGCATAGCTATATAAGCTATATAAGTTGAGACTATTTGCTCACAGCTTGCCCCCTCCCTACTTCAAGAATCTCTTCTGCACCCCTGCAGTTCCTCAATTCCAACCACTTCAAGCTTTATGGTGCTTTCAGACAACCTTTCTATCTAATGTGACAGAGTAAGCTTGCTATCTTTTACAAAAATGGTGTCTTTCTAAGACCATGTCCCTATTGTTCATAGATAACAAAAATAACAACTTAATAATATTGTGTCAAATTTACTTTGTGAGGTGTTTGGGTTGTTTCATTCCAGAAAGATCAGAAATATATGATCTGACAGGAAGAATTTCTTTCAATTTCAGTTCATGATTAAGGATGACAAAAAAAAAACATGAGCAATGAATGCACAAGTTAATATTTTTAAAATGACTTAAATTCTTTTTTGGAGTTTTCCCTGTGCACAGCATGCTCCACGTGGGCTATATGGAGAGGTGGCTCTATAAATAAAAGCAGATTTCTTTAGTGAATTTTGGGCCAGTTTGTATAGGAATGTGGTGCAGTTTTATTTTGGAACTTGGCAGTGTTTAGGTCAGGCTCCTGGTCAGAATAGATAACAATAGATTAAACAAGGAAACACCTCCTGTTTGTATCTGTAGTTGTATCTGTTTGAACACATTGCCTGTTCATTCTGCATTGTGTATACAGTACATGAGGGGTACTGGGAAGAGTTTTGGATCGGGTATATCATTTCCACTTTGTCAAAATGTCACAAAATTCATAAGTACTTAATCCAGACACCATTTGCCTCTACAATGCTGTACTGATATTTGTTTTCAGTTGATGAAGTGGCTTTGTTCTCCATCTGCCGTGACATCGGAGAGTTAGACAGTGAGTTATCTTCTTTGATATATGAGATTGAGGAAAAAGTAAAGCCCATTTCAAGTAGAGGGTTTACCATGTTGCGATTTCAGTGAAGTTGAGTTTTCCTGTAGGATGAACGAATAACATGAATGTGTCTTGGTCACAGTATGCAGCATACAGTGATTCTGTCTTAGAAAAAAAAAAACTTTCAGAACAAACAAATGGTTTCCTGCCCTAGATAAGATTTCCATTAGAACAGATTAAGTACAAGTATCTAGTTATGTCTAGTTCAGTAATACAAAAAATAAGTGCATACTTGGATCCATGACAGCCAAAGTTTTTATCCTCTCCTGTTAATAATGTAGTGCTTGAAAAAAATGTCTTTGGATAACGTTTTGGCTCTGAGATGTGGTGTTCTCTTGTTTCACATAAAGACACTATTTGAGTCTGGCTAGCAACACAGAACAGATGCGTTGGCAACCACTAGCAGTTATAGAACAGTCCTTCTGTGTACTATACTGCATTTTGCTCAGTTTAGTCACCGTTTCCACAGATTGTATAGCAATCGAGCAGTTATCTAGCTAATTAGTATACATAGTAAAAATAGGTCCTAGCAACAGCCAAACCAGTTACCACTGAGCAATATACAAACCAGTCACAGTGTCTTGCATTTGTAGCAACATTCCAAATCATATCTTTTATTTTGCATTTGAAGCCCAACAATCCAAATGAACCCCTAGAACCCAATTCACTTCCACTCTTTTCTGATGAATTGCCACACATATCAAACAAAACTGCACAACTAGACCTTTCTAACAATTCTAGTCACTTGTTTTTGGGACGAAGCATCCAAATGCTCTGGTGAATAAGACCCTATCATACCACAAAGTACCGTAACAGCAGAACACACCTTTTCTCATGATGCTAACGGTTTCCCTGTGCGAAAAAAAGCATTGTTCAGTAATCTGGGTTTGAATTTACTGCAAGTTTCTGCATTGTCTCCAAAATAGGGCTAATATTATAGGCACTAAGCACATATTTTTTGCTAAGTTGCTTAGGCATAGAGTATCTGACCATTATGGTTCTGATATTGCCAGATTCTAGACACTCATTTATGCAAAGAATTCTCCCCAATATATATATAAAATGAATAAAAAATATAAAAATCAATAAAAAAAACCTTGCAAGTATTAACATATAAAAGTATGGAAGATCTGGATACCCTAGACCAGGGATGTCCAATTTTATCCACGAAGGGCCGGTGTGGATACAGGTTTTCTTTCCAACCAAGCAGAAGCCACACACTACTGAAAGCCAAGATCCACTGATTAGATCCATTGATTAAAAACAGGTTTAATGTGGTGTGACTTCTGCTTGGTTGGAAAGAATACCTGCACCCACACAGCCCTTCGTGGAGAAGATTGGACACCCCTGTCCTAGACTATTTTGGGGGGGAAAAAAACACAAGATACAGCATGCATGACTAGCCCTTATAATGAGCAAGATAAGGACTTAGAATTAATTGTAGTGAACTTACCCTGAAAGAAGAAGGTATCATATGGTTAAATGTATATAAATGTATATAATATTTGCATTATTTGCTATGGGCACTGATGCACTTTGCACTTTTTGTTATTAACAGTCTAGATGGTGTGTTTCATCTTTGGCACATACAATCCAACATCCATTTTCTGAAATGTAGACTCGTCTGACCACAGAACATGTTTCCACTCCCTTTTGGTTCATCTCCGATGACTTTGGACCCAAAGAATTGCTGGCGCATTTCTGCGCAACATGAATATATGGCTTTCTCTTTGCATAAGAGTTTCAGGTAGCATTTCATGATGCAGTGGTATACTGTGTTAAGGGACAATGATTTTCCAAGGTGTGACTATGACCATCACAGTTTCTCAAACAGTACCGCCTGAGGACTCGATGGTCACGTACATTCAGCAGCAGTTTCCGCCCTTGGCCTTTACGTGCTGAGATTTCCCCTGACTCCCTGAACTTTTCATAATATTATGAACTGTAGATGGTGGAAAACTGAAATACTTTGCAATCTTGCACTGAGAAACATTGTATATGAATTGACTGACAATTCTCTCATGAAGTTTGGCACTAAGTGGTGAATGATGACCCATTCTTGCTTGCACAGACTATGCCTTCTGGGAATGCTCCTTTTATACTCTTATAATCTTGATATCCTCACCTGTTACCAGTTAAACTTCTCCCTGTTACTTGTATAATGTTTTCAGTCTTAGTCTGCCTCTGAAGTTTGTCAGGAAAAACACTGGAAATCTTTTCTTTGTCCTTTTATCTTTTACATAAGGTTTCAACTGAATTGACAAATTACAGATTTCACTCTTTGTTACACTTTACAGAGTGTCCCAACTTTTCTGCCTGACATGGTATATCCTACATTATTTTATTAACAACATTTCAACTACATGTAAAGGATTAAATAAATTGCCTGCCAGTTGTGTATTGCTCTTACAGAACACAAATCACTGTGTTTCACAAATCACCGTTTAGTTTAGCAGTCAAAACCTTTAATACATATCCTCATCCTCATCATTGCTAGGCTTTCAAATCTCTTTGATGGATCATTTTTGTGAAATCAAACATGTGCTCTGGAAAACGATGAAATTGTATGACGCGGCGATGGATTAGCATAGAGAGTGACAGCAAGTTGAAGAGTTTGGAGAAAAATGCAGTGCTCAACACACCATGGAGGTCTTCCATCATAGTAATTTAGAGGCGCAGCTCTCAGTGTGACACACTCATTATTGTTGTTTACTCTCCAAGCATGTGGCCTTATATGGTGATGTTTGCTCCGTCAAGTACTGCGCACAGTTTCCACACCCACAGCTGCACTCGAGTCGCAAAGTCACAGAATGTAGGGAGAAAAAAAAGCAGCTTGCCTTTAAGGCGTGACAGATCAAAGGCTAATTAAAAATAATAATGCCTCATTTAAATTCACTGGGCCTGGATCCCTCTTAGGGGAAAAGATTTAATGGGAGTTGGAGGGTTACTTTGTTGCAGTCAAAGATCAAGCAAATCTGTGTCCTGTCACATGCATGATACAGGCTGAGTAGTTATTGATAACAAAGTCCTCGGTGTACAGTTTTTGTATGTCCTAACATGCTCATATTTTGGGATGGTCTTCAGCATGTATGCACAAAAACTTTATGCAAGTCATGTGGTCACTCGAACGACTACCGTATTGTCAGAACTAGGAGTAGAACTCCTAGAAGTCCAGATTTTTTCCATGAGATCAGGTCAAGCTTGACAGACACTGAAAACAGGATAAGCAATCTTTTTAAAAATTGTATAAATTTTTGCTGCAACTCTCCCATGAACACCGCTTCTGGCCAGACTTCTCCAAACAGTAGATGGGTGTACCTGGGTCCCACTGGTTTCTGCCACCTCTTCCGATTTTTTTCCAAAGCTTGATGTGTTTGTCATCTGCTGCTTTAAGTGTCCTTGGCCGACCACTGCATCTACGTCTTTGTGCTTCTTAAAAACAGCTTGAACAGTACATCTTGAAACCCCAGTCTGCTTTGAAATCTTTGTCTGGGAGAG